>ML395339.1:0-76530 GCA_005239525.1 Nicotiana knightiana | reverse complement strand
TAAAAACGGGCTTAAAAATTTCCCCCCCCCCCCCCCCCCCCCCCCCGAAACATTCTTCCTCGAATGTTGACTGGTGCACTTATCATTCTCATAACCCATAGCTCTTGCGAATACTTTTGTACTCATCTTGCCATCTAGGCAACTGTTCTGTGAATGAATCCCAAAGTCCAGAGCATTTCCCCCTTTAGGACTTTTTCTCACATGACGACTCATGGTTGGAATCCTCCCAATCTTGTAACGGTTGCTACCTTTTATCTTGTAGCATGTACGGCTCTGACTTTGTAAGTGCACTTATGCAACTCTTCTCTCCTTTTTCCTCCAGCTTTTAAGAAATCTCTAGGCCTTATTTTTTAAACATATACAGAGCTTAATAAGATGTTCCTCTGGGAATCTATAGGTATACTGAAGTTCTTCGCTCGGTACTTTGTCGAACTTACGAATATTGTTATATCTTATTTCATAGACCTGGTTATTCATCCGTATGACTTTACTACATCTAGGTAAGTCATACTATACCATTAATCTTACCTTTGTTTTATTATAATCGAGGTCTGCTACCCAATTCCAGGTTACTCTCTCACTTCTTATCATAGATGTACAAATCCAAGTCCTTCAATGCTTCCTTATTATTGTTCATCTAAAGGATGGAATCTTTATCTCATCTCATACTTTGGAACTATATCCATCTATTGTCGATTCACATTAATGTTGATCCATAATCTACCACTAATAACTTGACCTCTTATGTAACATTGTCGCTAGGGCCCACGTCTCATCGGGGACATCTGGAGTAATTAGACTGATCCACCTAGGGGAGATACTATACTTCCATAACCGTATTTCATAGCATCCAAATGTATTTCACTTACGTGGGTATTTTAATCCTTTACAATTCTTGAAATTCCTTTATTTATTTATTTTTTTCCTTCAAATCCTTACTTTATCGAAGGCCCAAACGTCATCCTTTATTTATCACAATTACACCCTCATTCTATTGTCAGGACAGGATTCCATCTCTTCTAAATTCTACTAGTCTTAGACTCCTTTGAGTTCATTCGGCTATACTGAGCTTTCTACAACTTAGACAAACCATCAGCTCTCTTGTTTTCATGGGCTTAATCCTGAGGACTTATCATTCTCATCACCTTCACACTCTCCCTTTCTTATCCTTACTCCTGTCTTCCTAAAACCTTGTTGCTTTACCATATTTCAGTTTGCAGCCTATACATATCTATTTATACTACTCGCAACCTTCCTTCAACTTGCTTGGACCACAGATTTCCTTGTGTTATTTTAGAACATCAAGTGAGACATCACATCGTCTCTAACTCTTCTTTACTCTCTTAACTATATCTTTCGATACCTAGAAACCATATGCTGGAAGATATGCCACTATCGACGCTGCTATTGATACTAAATCCCACCGCTTCTAGCCTTTTACCCGACGTATGGACTATTCCCAACCTTCTACATCTGAGTATCTCGTACGTTGTTCACTTTTACCTTACTTACCTTAAAATCTCGCATCACATCTTCTCTCTTTCGTGACCTCCTTCCCATATAGGTATAATTCATATTCACAAATTGAAACTCTATTATAATACTTTCACCTCTGGTGTATACATAATTTGGTGATAGCCTCTAACTGACTTCTTATAAGGCTGGTACTTCTTCTAACTGGCTTCCTTGTAAAGAAACTATAGAATATGGTTATTGTATTATCTCTCTTGCACCTCTAATATTAAGAGTGATTCTGCTATGTTCTCAATCACGATGTCTACAATTTTCTAGGTCTAATGATCAGACTCCTAATTTACTTAGTTGATGTAAGTCTTTAGTTTCCTCTTCCTTCTGATCAGCTTTTATGTAGGCTTAAGTTATCTTCCGATCTGTGGCTCATGGTATTAGTCATTACTTTAGCCTTACATGGACGCTATGGAATATCCATGAAACAATCTTCTAACAATTCAATCCTTTGTCATGACCTAAACTCAATTCTTTCTTTTACCTTATACTGAAATCTTCTACGGCTATATTATTGTCAAAATATATGCTGCATGGATAATACTTCAAACTCTGAAGTGCGTTCATAACGTAACTAACTCTAGATCATTAATCGAATAATTCTTTTCGTTCCTTCTCATCTTTCTTTAAATGTAAGCAATTACTTTTCCTGGTCTTTCTGCCCCCTTGTTGTGTGCATACTTAGTTTACCTTAGTGCCCACACATATTGGAATTCCATACAACTCATGTGATCTTGAATATCACTTCTGATTTTACTCCCCGTTCATTAGCCACTGTAGGTGCCACTTTCTTATGGAGTGCATGCAATGTTGTTGTGAGACTGTTATTATAGGACCATTCCCTATTTGGGTCACTGAGCTTAGGTTGAGGCCTTCTTCCTTACTTCTTCAGCTACTCTTTCATTATAGTACTTAGGGAAGACCTTCTTGTTTTTGCAAGGCTGCGAGCTTATTACATCATTTACCCGATAGAATTTTTGAAGAATTTTTTATGTTCTTTCTTACTTGTAATTGTCTTTACCTACTTACCTTCATGCCTTTGAACTTGTAGGGTTGCTTCTGAGCTGATAATTTAATTGTTGTCCCAGTGGCACTTTCTTTTATCTCGGTAACACTCATACGGTCCCTTTAACTACCCCAACTCTTATCTTAATATTTCTCAAGGCTACGATGTCATATCTGCGAGACTGAATTCCCCATGTTGGGCTTCAGTCTTGTTTATCTTGCACGATCTATTGATTTGTATGTATCCTCTTATCTAGCCGTAACTAGGCTCTTCTTGAATCAACTACTAACTAATGTTGGCCCATTCTCATATCAATATTCCGCGTAATCTTTCTTGGGTTATTTTCTTTGTCTTAACTTACGTCTCGTACTGGCTCCTTATTTATCAATAAAATCTCGGGCAGGAACCCTCACTTCCTCTCCTTGATGTCGTGTTTGCACGTACCCTATATATAGTCTTTAAACAAGTGCAATATCATTCTTTTTTTTTATTTTTCTCGCATTCTTCCTTTTTGCCATTCCATAGTTACTAAAATCACTTAATTCTGCCTTAATGCCACACCACTGCGTATTCCCCCATTAGGGGAGTACTAAGATCTAGCGCTATAATAATTTACCTATAGATGTTTTTCCTTTTCATATTGGCGTCTTCTCACATCATCGATGACCCTTACTCGCCTTGCGGTAATCCTTCTGCACCAAGGATAAAAAAATTTCCTTACTCGCGAGGGTGACACTTAGTGTAACTGGCATACAGTCCCTTAAGCTTAACTTTGCTCACATTTCTTGCTTTAGGGAGCATCTTCCTGAATCACCATTCTCTGAGTTTCTTATGAATCTTGTTCTATTTTTCATTTTATTATCACCGGAACGAAATACGAAATTCTCATGATGTAGACCATTATCAACATACTCAATCACTAATTCATGTTTAGTTTATCTTGTTCACCAGTCCATACTGAGTCTAACTTTTCCTTCTAGTAGTTGCGTTGGAGTCACGACTTATTTCTCGAAATGAGGATATGACTTTGTAGCCTATACTTTTTTGTTGTCTCAAAGCATGTCACCTCTCGTCTTTTGCTTCACTTGGCTATAGACTTGATCACGCTCAACTATGTCTTGTAGAAGACTAAGCGGGCGTTGCAAATATAATCCTGGGGTAGGGAATTGACGTATCAAGCAGGCTGTTTAAATTAGTACTCAGCTGTCACCTGATGTTGTTTAAGTTACTAATACTAAATATTAAAAGTAAAGATTAACTATACTAAGGTATAAACAATTGTAATAAAATCTAAGTATAGTTTCCCCCGCTGGTGAACTTACTTCTCGGATACTTCGTATAGCTTGATTAATCGTCTCTATCAATCATGAACACTCTATCTACCATAAATCTCTCTCAAGTAATTATGATAATTTACTAGACGCACTCTCTCAAGTTACGCTAGCTAGATTGCATTACAGTTCACTTAGATTGCACCCGAAGTATCGTTATCTCTAATCCAACCTCTAAACCCTCGGTTATGACTTTCGTCTATACTCTGGGAGTGGTGTTGTTCAAACAATTACCTAAATATGCACTCTCTCTCAAGTAGATACATAATAAATAGGCACAGCTAATTGAGGGCCCTTCAATCAACTACAACAAGAACGTAGTTGAACAAATAGAGTTTAATCAACCAATCAAAACTATATTAATATCACAAGAAGTTTATTCCCCAACGGGTTCCACACGAAATTAGCTAAACAAATTCATAAGAATAAAATCTAAAACAACTAGCATAATTAAACTACAAAGCAAGGAAGAAAATATGTACAAATTGATGTTTTGCCTTCGATTCACTCCAAACTCGAATCTCTGTGTATCCCCTGTGAATCTCTCTTTGTATTTGTGTTTTAGGAGTCTATTTGTAGGTTTAGGGTGAGCCCTAACCCTGTAGGAGACTTCTATTTCAATTAGAAAATACTTAAACCCGTCAAAACTCGATTTCTGGCCGAACTGGGGACCTGGCGTTTGGACCCAAACGCCTGGCTAACGCCAGGCCAAGGCTGGCGTTTCAGGCCAAACGCCTGGGTAACGCCAGGGTGGGGCTGGCGTTTCAGCCCAAACGCCTGGCTAACGCCAGGCAGGGTCAGTGTGTTTGGCTCTGTCGCCCGGCTATCGCCCGGGTGTCTCCTTTCGCGTATTTTTCGACGTATTTGCATCCTTTTAGCTCCGTTTCCATCTCCACTTCACCTACACATGAAATAAACTCCATTAAGCACATAACAAGTGTAATTTTATCATTAATGCGCATAAAATGTAAGATATATCACATGTTAAACTATGCAATTTAGTCTCGCATCAAAAGTCTGTAATACTATCATCTTTTTGATCTACCGTTGTCATCTATATATCACATTTTACTCATAATGCTTCATTAACTCTCTTCTCATCCTGCTAATATCTATGTCTATCACTTTATTCTGAAAACTCGAACAAGACATTCTTTTTCTTTTAGCTCCCCTTGCTCCATCCACTGGCTCTTCGATTTTCCTAACATTCTTTCTCTACTAGGTAGAGGAGCCACACTAAGCTAATAGTTATCCCTTCAAGTGTCTATGTTTGTAGTACTCATATCTAGCTGTACTATTTTAGAGTGCACCATCTGGGTGTCTCACAAAGAGATTTATTAGCACAATATCCTTCGAAAATGTCAACTAACACAAACAATCTATCCACCACTTTGGGTCACTCTAACCCCAGCCAGATCCTGATATTCATCCTTCTTTTATACTACTTCTGTTAGCTTCCATAGTATAAATGAGATAGGTGTGGACAATTGTACATACCTCTGTTACCATTGAAGGTAACTCAAAATGCTTATATTTCTCTGCTTGAATTATAAAAACTGTTAATCTTTATTAACTGGGTACCTCGTACCCTTCTTTACCTTGATTTTTTTACTTGCTGGAACTTGGGTCTACCTCCTGATTCTCTTATTCTTTGTTACCATAAGAGTGGATAGGAATTCTTGCCTTAAGGATCCTTATCAAGAAGGTTACATGTCTTAGTATGCCCATGATCTGCTGAATACATCATATTTATCCATCATAAGCATAATGAAAAAATTGAGTTCCTCTCACTCAACTCTTTCACAGCTATATCTCTTACCAACCGTCTTTCTGGATATAGGTATCATCGTATTATGAATAAGATAGATTTTAAAAAATTGAGTTCTTACAACTGACCTCTACCACACAATCTACAGTAAGAAGAAGAGTGACATTCTTAAATACCCTATAGCCTCCTACTTATAACACAACACACTCATAAACAAGACTCTACTAAATACGGCTTGTAAACTCTATAAGACAAAACTACTCTAATATCACTTCTATCACGTCCCGAACTTGGAGGGGGAACGAGATGGGCGCTCGGTGGCTCACCTATCATTGCGTACCAATTTGCCACTAAGGAACTCTGAACATATAATATCATACCTTGCCCATTAGATACATTGCAAAATAATTTGCGAATGCTGACTAAACATCAATATAAAGTTGGACTGATAAGGCCGTTAACTCTTACAACAAACAAAATATACATACAAGGCCTACAAGCCCAACATACTACACTAACCAATAGGATTTGTCTATAAGCCTCTACTGATGGATGTACTTCACAACAGGGCCTCGACCTACCCATAACATATATATACATATATACACATAAGATGTACATAAAAATCTAGACCTGACAACTCCGAAGGGCGTGGAGCTTACTGATCAAGCTGAACTCGGGCAACATCTACTGATGATATCTGTCCGTCTGTCTGTCTGAACCTGCACGCATGAAATACAACGTCCCTAGCAAAAGTGACGTCAGTACGAAATAATGTACAGTATGTACAGAAACAGAATAACTGAAAGCTGAAACTGAACTGATAATATAATAACTGAAAGTAACTTGAGGCCAAAGATAATCTGAAGATATGCTTACCTGCTAATACTAACTCAACTCTCTCAATATCATAAGTAAAATAGTGGTTCGGCCTTATAAGGCTCGATATATATAACTGCTCTGCCGTAATAAGCTCGCTCATAAGCGCTCGGCCATACTACTCTCTCATAGGCACTCGACCACAGTAGGCTCGGTATATAACTTACCATTTGACCAGAGTTTACCCAATAGGGGACAGGCCACCTATTATAGCTCGATGGTGATGAAGATACTGTAGTAGCTCGATGGTGATAAAGATATTGTAGTATTGTATATATATATATATAGACCATTTGCTCTCTTGACAGGAAGAAGACAATATTCAATTCAATATAAAGTCTTGATAAGGGAGAATAGTGTAACTTATGAGACTAAGATAATATATATAAAAAGCTTCTCTTTATGCCTCGTCATCAAACACATGTAGTTACGAGATCATTCCAAAATGAAGAAAGGTTTAGCCTGCGAATTCTCTTGACAATCCTTCCAACACACGAATTGCGACAACTATAATGGCGAATAGAAGTAGAAAAAAATCTATGTAATATTCTAAAGAAAAATTGTACCATAATCCCTTAGAATTTGCAAATCCCTTTACTATTACGCAAATATAATTTCGTAGAAGCAAGTTACGTTACCATAAGCATGGTAAAAAATTCATTATGAAGTCTTGAATTCCATCCGTTACATGTAATCATAAGCCTCAATTTTGCGATTTTGAGAAGCTTTTTATATAAGATTATCTCAATTTTCCCACCTTAAAAAATGATTTAAGAGTATGTGACTTTTAGCTGCTATGTTAATGGTTAATCATTATCCAACAATTATTCACTTGATTCCTTAATTAATTTGTTAATCCTCATTAATCAATAATTATCTAATTATCCACATAATTAAAAATTATCTCAAATCACTTAAAATACTATTCACTTTTAATACACTTTATACACCTTACTATTATGATCATGTAATATCTTGTATGACACTTAGAAACACATTTTTTCTTCGATTTGCTTACCCTCACCTTCACAAATTTACTTATCCTTTATTTGAAATGATACTTATAATCCCGAACTTATGTCCACTTTCGACGAAACTTTTACGTACAAAAATACGGTGTCACCAATTTATTATGACGTACTTTTACATATGAAAATATAGTTGTAATAGACATGACTCTTGACATGAAAATGTGAAAATAAAAAATTGGGTTGAAGATTAACAGATAGTCATGAGATTCTCCCAGGCTTACAAGTAGTACTAGTAGTATCACACTAAATTTTCACCAAGCTAATTGCGTTGCTTGTTAATACTTCATTTTAAACTATTAAATTATTAAACTTTACCTGAACATCAATCAATTTAAATCTTTTAAATATCAATATTGTATGCCAAATCCATTTTACCTTTATTATAAATTATTGAATAAATTTTTTATTTTTTGATAAATAAAAACATTTATTACCAAGCCGTTAAACTGTTCGGCACAAAACTGAACTGGTTATCTGAAAGATTGTGCAAAGCCTCAATTCCCAGTAATATTTACTTCTTTGGTATAGTCTTGTATTACTTCTAGAGTATTAGTTTTGTATATTGTTTCATTTTTGATAAATTTTATAATCTATTATTACAAAAACAATTTTCTTTATTCCAATAAATATCTTGTATTATAATATTTTTGGACAGCAAACAATTAGCTCAATATTTTCATCCACTAAAGTATTGCAAAAATAACTACAAATAATATAAAAAGTTGCAGACAGAACAATAACAAATTTCTTTTGGAAGGAAATGGAAATTGATGTACTTGTGTAGAACATAGGTGCAAAAAGAGAGCACAAAAGAGCTGATATCAGCCATTTGATACTGTTGGAACAGTTAGAAGTATTAAAAGAGGGGTCCACGTGATAAAAAAACACTCTGAATAATTAAAAAAACTACCACTTCAGATATGGCCATGAGGAGGAGGATAACCTCCAAGAGGATACGCAGGAGCAACAGTACCAGTAGTTGGAATGGTAGTACCCACTGGATCATGGTGACCTTGACCTACAACCGTAGTTGGACCAATATGGTGGTGCCCTCCAATTCCAAGATGAGCTTGCTTTGCTTGCAACTTCTCCGCCGCATGGCGAGCTTTGGCTTGATGCAGCTCCATTTTAGCTTCTGCTTCTTTTGCTTTCCTTCTCTCTTCTGCTATCGTTTTCTCTTCCTTTGTCCTTGCTGCTGCTTTCTCCACCTGTTAACAGAAAAAAACCCTTTATTTTTAATTTCCATAAATAGAAAGAAAACACTAAGTTAAAGAGTATTAATTCAGACCTTTTCTTCAGCTTTGGCTTTGAGGATATCGACATGCTCTTTGCCAGCGGCAGCTGCGTTGCTTACTTTCTCCTTCACAGAATGCATCTTCTTCTTTCTTCTTTGCCTTGCGTAGAATACTACAGCTGTCGATAATGTATTAATCTTCTGTAGTAAATTGAAGGTTATGCAGTTTGTGGGGGAAATAATTAGTACTATGTGTAAAGAAGCTATAGAAGGCGGTTGAATTTTAAGAGTGCTGCCACATGTCCATCATGCAACCCTAAAGTCCTTGTTTGCTGCCACATCGACTCGCAATTTTTTTTTTCTTTTTGATTCATCTTTATCCCAAGTTCTCTAACCTAATTAATATTAAATTTGTGTCGCACAAAAATTCATTTAAAATATATTCATTCATCTGAATTTATGTAGGTATTTAATTGGACGCGAAGTGTAATAATTTTATAGTCTAAAATAAATTATAAATTTTTATATAACTGTAAATCAAATCATTGAAAGTGTAATAGTAATTAAATAAAAAAACTGATATTCCTTTGAGGCTCACTAACAAGGAACTAGAGCCACATGCATAAATTGGGAGGGAATATCTTTTTACTACAAGTTTCTGCATTCTTAAGGTTGACTTGAAGATCTCTAATTAGTATTGAGAAAATCTTATTACATTTTTTGAGGTACATACTTTTCCGTGCGGGTTCCAATCATTACATTAAAATGACGAGGAAACTGTTTAAATTAATTTTAATTTTGTAAACTAGAAAACAATAGATAACATGTTATAATAAAAATTATTTTTATTAGTTATAATAGTTCTCTATGGAAATGTTTTTGTATGGGTCAATATCCATCTTCAAAATATTTAGGCTAAGATAATATTAAGGGAAGAATCCCCAAAAATCGTCATTTGTCAAAATGGTCCGAAAAGCAGCAAAGTTTGCGGTCGACGAGTCCACGAGAATCGTAGTCGAGACATCAACAAAGGTCGAGGTCGAGTACAATTGACAGAGCTGTAACGGCTAATATTTAAGATAGGATATTAAAGAGAATACTCTAGTGAATATTCTCCGCACTTGTACTATTAGGGTTTTCAAGTAACATATCCCTTATAAATAGAAGAAAAAGATAATGATATGGGGTATGTGTGTCACGCCCCGAATTCGGGAAGCGCGACCGGCGCTCAACCGAGTGAACCCGGCTATGCAAGCCTATTAGATTCTTTCTACCCAACTCACTCATATAATAAGAAAAGACACATTTTCATTAATTAAATAATAAAGGGGTCATGTATACAGTACCAGATCATTTCCATTTGTTACTTCGTTTTAGATTCTCAAAATACAAACATTTTTCATAGTTGAAGTGGAATGAATAATCCAAACACAACATGATTCATTTGACTTCCCCAACCCCAATATACATATAATTCACACTATATCTACTGAGCCTCTAAATAGATACAAAAAAGTACTACAAAAGTGTCGGCGACAAGGTCCCGGCTACACCTCAAGTGCAATATGTCACGACCCGAAATCTTACATGTCGTGATGGCGCCTATCGTGGAACTAGGCAAGCCTCAACTCAACATCTCAACACAGTAGAACTTTTAATTAAAGGCGGAAGCAATTAATATTAAAGAAAACCTTTTAAAATAGAATTTAACTCCAAAAGTACAATACAATCCATCCCCCAAAACCCAGTGTCACTGAGTACATGAGCATCTAAATGATAACCACATACGACTGATAAAACACTGTCTGAAAATATAGAACAGTACAAACTGAAAGGAAAGGAGAGTCAAGGTCAGCGGACGCCATGCAACTACCTCGATAGTCTCCTGGATCTGGCTCCTCAATCAGCAACCGCCGTGGTCAAAAGTTCCCGAATCTATACATGTGGTACATGGGGTAACATGAGAACACCAACTTAATAAGTAATAAGTCCAAACTATGGACTGAAAGTTAGTGACGAACTCAACCTCAACAGATATACAGAAATAACGTACAGAAACGTAGGCATGCTTTCAGTTTAATATGTAGCTGAAACAGTAAAATAGAGCAGATACGAGCAAGGTAAAGAATAAAACTCTGCTACACCTGCATACCAGTGCACATGCTGTATGAAGTGCCATGTGCTCCCACTCTCAAGTGCTCAACCACTCGAAACATATACAACACTAACTGCAAGTTAACCAGTACTGAGGAAGAAGGGTAATCCAACCCTGAGGAAAAATCCATCTCCAGGTATATATACAAATTCAACCACTCGGTACCGTATATGGCCATCCAGCCTAGGGAAATCCATCCCGGAACATACTCAACACTGACTATAAGTCACTCGGTACCGAGGAAAAGGGTAATCCAACCCTATGAAGAAATCTATCTCCAAATATCAATACTTCGGACAAATCCATGTCCAGGGAAATCCATCCCTCCATAATATCATCCACGCTCACTAGGGTGTGTTACAGACTCCGGGGGGCTCCTACAGCCCAAGCGCTATCATAATGATCAACATAATCGCTGCAGCCTGCATCCCGATCCTATAACTGTCACTCATAATCATGTTATCGGCCTCACTCAATCATCACTATCTAGTCTCACCACAGGCTCACAATGTCATGGAAACTAGCCCGGAAAAAATTATATGTAATGCCAATAATAACAACTGAGACTAAGATATGATATGAAATGCATGAATATGAATGAGTACAAAATAACAGGGAAATCAGTGAGATTACAGCAAGAAACGACCACTAGGGGTCCCAACAGTATTGGCGTGAAGCCCTAACATGACATCTAGCATGTTTACAGCTCAATTACTTTATCACATAATGTAAATACGGATATCAACAAGAAAGAGTCGTTAAACGGAGCCATGGAATGAACCACGTCAGGATTCTCACGGTGCACGCCCGCACGCCCGTCACTTTGCATATTCATCACCTCAATACTAACCACATAACACGTAGTTCGGGGTTTCGAACCCTCAAAACAAGTTTGAAAGTGTTACTTACCTCAAACCACGCAAATCTATACTCCGAAATGTCTTTGCCTCTTGGATCGGTCTCCAAACGTCTCGAATCCAGTCACAAATAATTTGATTCAGTCAATACAAATTATAAGAATTACATCCATATGAAATCCTACCTTTTATTAAAAATCCGAAATTGCACTCAAAAATCTCCCATGGGGCACATGTCTCGGAAACTGACAAAAATCACAAAATATGAACGCACATCCAACCACGAGTTCAACCATACCAATATTACCAAATTCCGACAACAACTCGACCCTCAAATCTTTAAATTAAATTAAGATGGTTTCTTCACAATTTTCCCAACTAAATTCACAAATTTAATGCTAAAAACAAGTATGGATTCGGGTAACACTTACCCCGATGTTTCCCTTGAAAATCTCCCGAAAATCGCTTCACCCGAGCTCCCAAAATCAAAGAAATTGAAGAATGAAAATTGAACTCGCGGACAGGGCTTTTCTACCCAGTTATTTCGCACCTGCGGGTAGTGAGACGCACATGTGATGGCCAGACAACAGCCCAGGTTTCGCACCTGTGAGCAGAGCACCCTCACATGCAGTGTCGCTTCTGCGAGCAAGGCAACACACCTGCGAGGCTTCCGCTTCTGCGCCTCATTGCCCACTCCTGCAGTCACGGAGGTGCGGGAAATTCTACGCACCTGCGACCCCTGTCCAGTCCTGCCCAGTCTTCTTCTGCGAGCCACAGCTCGCTTGTGCAAGCTCGCACCTACGAGTCAAATTCCGCAGGTGCGATTGCACCAGAAAGCAGAAGCTTCAGCTTTGTCTTAAGTCCAAATTTGATCCGTTTAACCATCTGAAACTCGCCTGAGGCTCTCGGGACCTCAACCAAATGCACCAACAAGTCCTAAAACATGATACAGACTTATTCAAAACCTAAAATCACATCAAAAAATTCTAAAATCGTGAATCATACCCCAATTCAAGCTTAATGAAACTAAGAATTTGCAACTTCTATATTCGATGTCGAAACCTATCAAATCAAGTCCGATTGACCTCAAATTTTGCACACAAGTCATAAATGACATAATGAAGCTATGAAAATTTTCAAAACTGGATTCCGACCCCGATATCAAAAAGTCAACCCCCGGTCAAACTTCCAAACATAAATTTCTTATTTTCACCATTTCAAGCCTAATTTAGCTACGGACTTCAAAATAAATATCTGGACACACTCCTAAGCCCAAAATCACCATACAGGGTTATTAGAATCATCAAAAATCCATTCTGGGGTCGTTTACACATATTTCACCTTCAGGTCAATTTATTCAACTTAAGCTTTCTTCTTGGAGACTAACTGTCTCAATTAATTTCAAAACCTCACCGGACCTGAACCAATTACCCCGGCAAGTCACATAAAAATTGTAAATCATGAATTTAGTAGTAAATGGGAAACGGAGCTGTACTATTCAAAACAACTAGCGGGGTCGTTACACAATACATAAGGAACAAAAGATGTATGACTCCAAAATGAAATGGGGCTCACCAAGACTGCTGAGAGGAGGGTGACCGCTAACGCTGATCAACACCACCTTCTGGGGAACCACCTGCATCCATTTAAGACGCAGAGCCCCTGGAAAAAGGGACGTTAGTACCGTCGAATGGTACTAGTATGTATAACTAAACACCATCTCATTATAATGAACGATAATACAAGAGGGAATATTCATGAAATCAATAGAAACCTTAAACAATACCATAATATCAAATTAAGAATCGCATAAGCTTTCAAGTAAATTCATATGTTTTTAGGTTGGGAGATCTTTCACACCAATATACCATCACTCACAATACCACAGTACCTTTATACGAAGTCCGATCACAACCCGATCGGCTAGGTCGTCTCATTTGAGACATCCACCGCAATCACGGTTCCAATTTTAATTTCCAGCACAATCACCACCATGTGTGCGGCATGGCGTCCGATGGCCCGATCGGCTAAGCCGTCTTGCCCAAGATATTACCATTTTCTATCAATCATCTCATTTCATGCTTAGATCTAGGCCGTATTTCATATTCAAGTTCTTTTCCGCATCCCAACACTATTATCATCATCAACAACAACAAGGATTTTCATTCAAGACTTTGATTACACACATGAGCAATTTAGAATCTAAGTCACATAGAGACTTTTCACACAATTTGGCATAACAATCTTTATTCAAATTTGACTTGAAGTCTAGGCATTTGTAGCACATATTCCATACTTTGAACACATCCTCAAATGATAAGGTAACATGATGAAAGCATTGGAATATATATTGCACATATACTTTTCAACGCAAACACATTCGGAATAGCAATTTCAATAACGATCAATTTGAGACTTACATGGATTGCATGAACACCACGGGATTCAATTCTAAGAAGAGGAGGATTTAGCAATACATACCTCGATTGAGCTCCTTTATTTTAAAACGTTTCGGAATTCTTATCAACTTTGATCTATTTTAGGAATATAACAAGTCGGACCAAAATTAGGAAGATGATAATGATTCTAGCTCTTTTGAGAACATTATCAAACACTAGGTGTGCATTAATGTTTTTAAGGCCCTTTTGTGAAAGATTTCATCATTCCTTAACCCATTCTCTACTATATTTAGCTCATAACCTTCCCACACTCTTAGATAACGCATACATTCAAGATGAACAACTCTTATACCCATGAATTATCTCACTTATTTCCCATTCTAGTTAAATTTCAAAATCAAGAGTTAGGGTGATAGAATTTTACCTTTTAGGATGAAGAACTAGTGAATTTTCCCTTGTTAATATTCAATGTTTGAGCAAGAATTGTAGAACAATTGGTTGAGGAACCCTCCCTCTCTCTAAGGCACTCTCTCTCTATCATCAATATCAAATTTTTTGCAAGAAAATGGTCCACAACACTTAAATAATAAGATTAGGTCGGGTTATAAGATTAGAAAAATAGGGGCCCCGACACAAATCTGCAGTTGCATATGCGACCGCATAACGCTTCTGCGGTCCTCAAAGTGGGCCGCATAATTGGCCCTCTGGAGCTAACATTTTCTACTTCAATCTACGACTAGTCTGCAGTCCGCATACTTGATTTGCGGTCTCATAATGCACAATACTTATTGTGCCGAGGTCCGAGCAGATGAGGATGACCTCAACGGGCCAACTCATCGACTGACCTCAGTACAAGTCGAATCCAGAAAAGATCGAAGAGACAACGCCAGAAGAGATCATGTAATTCCGCGATCTAACAAAGAACTACATCAACCATATGTCAAAACGGCCGTTGCGCCCTCCACCCACTACGAAGAAAGCTCGTCCAGACCATGGACAGGAACTCATCAGAATGAAAGTGGTATGCCTCCCTTATTATCTGCTCACTATGTATGTGTGTCACCTACAGAGATGGTGTACGCTCT
This sequence comes from Nicotiana knightiana, assembly GCA_005239525.1. Taxonomy (NCBI): domain Eukaryota; kingdom Viridiplantae; phylum Streptophyta; class Magnoliopsida; order Solanales; family Solanaceae; genus Nicotiana; species Nicotiana knightiana. The sequence continues at coordinate 61,261 of ML395339.1, read as the reverse complement.
GGAGAAGCTCGGACCAAGGGTGAAGTGTCCACCAAAGATAAGATCGGACCCGAACACCAGAAAGTCCAACGCCCTCTATGAGTTCCACCAGAAATGAGGGCAAAAAACTGAAGATTGCATTGCCCTAAGGCAAGAAGTCGTAAACATGTTGCGACAAGGGCACCCCAAAGAGCTGCTAAGCGATAGGGGAAGAACCAATTTCGCTAGAGGACACGAACACCAAGGACCACCAAATCCACCCACACCAGCTCGTACCACCGACATGATCATCGGTGTCGAATACGATTCCTCCATCAACAGCGTGAAGTTCACCACTACCCACAAACTCAAGCGATCTATCTCCCGCGAACGGTACAACGAACTCGAAGAAAGTATCATTTTCGACAAGTCGGATGCCGATGGTTTGACTTTTCCTCATAATGAAGCCCTCGTTATTACTTTATGAATTTTAGATACTGATGTTAAATGCATTATAATAGATGACAGGAGTGGCGTGTGCATTATCCATCCCCGAGTACTTACCCAAATTAAACTCGAGGATAAGATAGAACCGTGCTGCATCATGCTAACTGGTTTTAACAATGCAGTTGAACGGACATCCAAGGAAATTACACTCCCTGTTTTGGCCAGAGACATAACTCTGGAAACAACATTCCATATAATGGACAGGACACCGCGTACAATGCTATAATGGGATGACCGTGGATACACCTCATGAAAGTCGTCCCTTCCAACTTATACCAAGTCATCAAATTCCCAACTCCATGAGGAATATTCAGTATACCAGGAGAACAACGTATATCCGGGGAATGCGATCGAATTGCCTTAGACAACACAACCACCCAACAAAGAAACGACAAAAAAAAGAGGCATAGCAATTAGCAGGGTTGAGATTGGAGCACGATGAAACCGGGGATGACATCAAAGACTCCGACATGGTCGAAGCTGCTGGATCCACCATAAAAGACCTCGACCTCATTCAGTTGGACCTCAACAGCCATAGCAAGAAGGCTTATATTGGTTGCAAACTTCAGGAACCAGGTAAATTCAGTAAATTCTTAACAGCTAGCACGTATTTGTTTGCTTTCAGCCATGGATATATACCATACATCCCAAAGGAAATCGCCACGCACAAATTAAACGTCGACCCATTCTACCCTCCCCCCTCCCAATGAGACAGGTCAGGCATAAATTCAACTCTGTAATTAATGACGTAATGCGCGAGAAGGTGGAAAAACTGTTAAAAAATGGTTCCACCAAAGAGTCGACGTATCCCAAGTGGTTCACCAACATAGTAATGGTTAAAAAGAATAATGGAAAATTGTGGATGTGCGTGGACTTCAGTGATTTGAACAAAGCATATCCAAAGGATTCGTTCCCGCTGCTTCATATCGACCAACTCATCGACGCAACGGTCGGGCACGAACTACTATGTTTCTTGGAGCTAGAAGAAGATCAGGAAAAAACCACGTTCATCACCCACCAAGGAACGTATTGCTACAAGGTTATGCCTTTTGGACTAAAGAACGCAAGGGCTACTTATCAAAGGTTAGTAACAAAGATGTTCAAATATAATCTCGGCAAAACAATGGAAGTATATATAGATGACATGCTGGTCAAGACCAAAAGAGGAGAAGATCATATCGATCATCTGAAAGAAACGTTCGACATACTTAGACGTTACAGAATGAAGTTGAGCAGGAGAAATATGCGTTCGGTGTAACCTCAGGAAAGTTCCTGGGTTTTCTAGTATCACATCAAGGGAGTGAGGTCAATCCATCCCAAATCAAAGCCATCGAGGGGATACCAGAACTCTTGACCACCAAAAAATAGGTCCAAAGGTTGACTGGTAGCATCTCCGCCCTATCAAGGTTCATCTCGCGGTCATCGGATAGGTGTCATAAATTCTTTGGCATACTCAAGAAAGACAACGGCCTCGAACGGACTTCCGAGTGCGTCCAAGATCTGCGAGAACTAAAGGCATACCTGTAATCGCCGCCCTTACTTTCAAAACTCGAGCTGGGGGAGTGCCTCTTCGTCTATCTAGACGTATCCGAGGTAGCTGTAAGTGCAGTCTTAATTCGAGAAAATAAAGGTACATAATCTCCTATCTATTACATTAGCAAAACACTCATTGATGCCGAGATGAGGTACCCGCACCTCAAGAAATTAACTCTGGCCTTAGTCGTAGCTTCACAAAATCTTAGACCATATTTCCAATGTCACCACATCTCGGTCGTCATAACTTTCCCCCTAAGAATCATTTTACATAAACCCGAGCTATCAAGAAGGCTAGCCAAATGGGCCATCGAGCTAAGTGAGCACGACATCACATACCAGTCGCGAACGGCGATAAAGTCACAACTACTCGTCGACTTCATCGCCAACTTCAACGCAAAAATAATGCCTGAAGTCGAAAGTGAGGCCGTCCAAACTTCCCTCCGAACACAAGATCTCTGGGTCTTATACACCGATGGCGCTTCTAACGCATCGGAGTCCGGGATGGGACTCGTACTCGAAGTCCCAACAGGGGAAGTGATTCTCCAGTCCAAAAGGTTCTCGGATATGACTAACAACAAGGCTGAATATGAGGCTGTAGTTCAAGTTTTAATACTAGCACTCAAATATGGAGCAAAACAGTTGAAACTACACTATGATTCACATCTCGTAGTCAACCAAGTCATAGGGACTTTCCAAATAAAGGAACAAAGATTGCAAAAATACCAGACTGAAATTTGCAAGCTACTGCCTGAGTTCGATGAATGTCAGCTCGACCATATCCCACGAGCACAGAATGTCGAGGCAGATGGCCTCGCTAAACTAGCCACAACTACCAAAAGCATCACGATTGGAGACAAAACGTGGTCCATATCCTCAACTCATTACTAGACCAAGTTGAGCTAATAACCATAAACTCAACTTGGATTAGGCGCAATCGTATTATCACATACTTGCAGGACGGCACACAACATGGCAATAAAAAAAAGCCAAGAAACTAAGGATGCAAGCTGCCAAATACAACATCCTCCACAACGACCTATACAAGAGAGCTTAAAGTGGCCTGATGGAGAAGTTCTTGGGCCCAAACCAAACTCAACGTGTCCTCTAAGAAATATACGAAGGCCATTGCAAGGCTCACTCTGGCAATCGAGCACTGGTCAGATGCCTCATACGAGCGGGATATTACTAGCCTACCATGAAAAATGATGTCGCAGACTTCGTGTGGTGATGTGATCAGTGTTAAAAGTACGCCCCAATGATTCACCAATTAAGCGAGCATCTCCACTCGGTCACCTCACCTTGGACATTCATCAAATGGGCCATGGATATTGTGGGCCCCCTCTTAGCAGGGGAGAGGTAACATACTATCCCTTTTGATTTTAACTGACTATTTCTCTAAGTGGGTGGAAGCAAGAGCATTCACCCAAATATGGGAACAGGAGGTAATCGCCTTTATATAGAGAAACATCATATGCCAGGTCGTCCTAACCAAAGAAATCAACTGTGACAACGGACCCCAGTTCACAGGAAAGAAAATCGCTGAATTTTTCGAAAAAAATGGCATATCAAGAAGATACTCTCTAACCCATATCACCCACATGTAACGTACAAGCATAGTCATCCAACAAGTTGATACTAAACATCATAAATAAGAAGCTCGAAGGTGTCAAGGGACTATGACCAGAAATGCTACCAGAGGTATTATGGGCCTACCAGACCACTCCAAAAACGAACACATGAGATATGTCCTACTCTTTGGTCTATGGGACCGAGGTAGTAATACCAGTCGAAGTCGGAGAACCCCTCCTAAGGTACTCCCATGAGAGCGGTACGATTAACAACAAAAGCAGGAGGTAGGAACTCGACGAAGTCAAAAAACAAAGAAATATGGCCTACATAAGAATGGTCACCCAAAAACAACAACCAGAATGCTACGACAGCAAGAAAGCAAAGTCCAGTATGCTTAAAGTTGGGGATTACATACTAAAATCCAAAACCCTAGCGAGAAAAGATCCCTGAGAAGGAAAACTGGAAACAAACTGGGACGGTCCGTATAAAATCACAACAATAGCAAATAAGGGTTCATTCCAAATAGAGACAATGGAAGGAAAGCTACTATCAAACAACTGGAATATCAGCCACCTCAAATACTTCAACTTCTAAGATAAAAAGTGGCCCCCAAGTCGTACTCTTTTTTCCCTCACTTGAGTTTTGTCCCAGTTGGGTTTCTCAAGGAGGTTTTAAACAAGGCGACGGAGGGAACGCTTCGAGTTGAAGTATGCAAAGGCAGGGTCGTGCTTACCATTTCATTACTCGACCTCTCAGTACTCTCCAGGTCAACCAATGAAGGGACTAGATAGACAGGGACTGGAACGCCATCCAATATGTAAATTTCTATAAGTATGTAACCAAAGAAACAATGTCAAAGCAATAAGAAATTTTTTTTATCAGCACTCCTTCTCCATGTTAAGGTTATGTTTTCCCCCGTTCGAACAAATACCTATCGGCCGCAATACTAATACATGGTTATGTCCAACCCCGCTCGAACAAACACCTATCGGCCCCCGGCCGCAACTCTAATGAAAGGTTACGTTCGACCCCATTCGAACAAACACCTATCGGCCCTCGACCATGCTTTAATAAAAGGTTATGATCGACCGCGCTCAAACAAACATCTACCGGCCCTCGGCTGCGATTTGACAAAAGGTCACGATCGATTACAATCAAGAAAACACCTATCGCTCCACGACTGCATCTCAACACAAAAAATAAAAGAAACAACACGTAATCTCCCCCAACGCCATGGCCAACTAAAAGACAACACCAATGAAGGAAAAAAGCGAAACATGATAGCAATAGAAGCAAAAAACATACAAGTATAGAAAGCAAATCACATGAAGGGAAGGAGATGCAGAAAAAACTTTGACATTTCACACTTAAACATCTTACAAAGGCTCATGAAGACGCCGACAAAAATACAAAAAAGGTTACATGGCAAAGATAAAACTATTGGTCTCCATCGTCACGGTCCCCAGTGCCTTCACCACCTTGGACACTGATACCTTCTCTATCTCGACAACCCTCACTATCGCTGCCTTCGCCCTTAGGATAAGCAGTATCGTACCAGTCATCCTCTTTATGCCGTTCTACGCCCTCATCATCTCCCTTATTGGCCTCAAGTGTAGCGGGATCATACCCGCTAGTGACTCGAGCTTCATGGGCCTTAACACGAACATCTTCGAGGGTGACCTTGGAAACGGATCTCACCTTATGAAAATATCAAAACACATCCAACTGAGCCTTGACGTGAATCAATTTCTCATATAATTCCCGAGGAACATTGGGAAAATTTGAAGTACGAGAAGAAGAAAGTTGTGCAAACAATTGGGCCTTATTAACTTCCAAAATGGCCACCCGATCATGAAGGGTGGATTTATCCTTTTCCAGCTCTCTGATCCTCTCCTCTAATCGACCTTCCTTAGCCCTCGCCATGGAATGGTCATTCTCCTGCTCGACCCCGAGGGTCCTATTTACCAACACAAGCATCTCCGACTTCCTCTTAGTGTCCAAACGGGAAGATTCTGCCTTCTCAAGCTCACTCTACTTCTCAGTGACTTCACCATTGAGGCCCTCCAGCTGAAGCCGACATTCTTTCAATTGCCTACGCTGTTCGACTGCTTGTTCTTGAAGGTCACTGCATTAGGCCTCCACGCCATTGCTAACCTCAAGATCCTCTTCCTTACTCCTCAACGTCCCCTTGAGGACGCTGCACTTCTCAATGTCTTTCATCAGCTCATCATCTTTCTCCTTCAACTCATTGCGAAGGGCATGCATGTCGCCACCTTTACCAAGTCGCCGACGAAACTCTCAATACTTGATGTGATACTCGAAGTATTTGTTTTTCATCCTCACAAAAATTTCCCTACACCTCTCCTTCCTTTGTGTGCTCTCAATCTCCAAAATCACTGTCTACAATCACAAAAAGAAAAGAAGTGGGTCAGAAAAGAAAATGCCCAAAAAAACAAGGACAAAAAGAGGATAAGAACAAAACACTAAACACTCACTTTATGTTCAAGACTTTCAATGCTCCTCGACAAATTAACGTCATCCAACTCTTTAAGGGTCTTACCCTCTATCTCGGAACAAAGGGGGTCGAGGCCAGGGACCACGTCCTCTGTATTCTTCAGCAAATCATGATCCATAGGGATCACAATGGTCCTCGTAGACCCCTTCAACCTTATCTCAAGTTGGGTAAACCTTTCCGCTACCATATTCAAGTATCTTCATCAATGTCCGAACCTGACTCGTAGCCCTCCTCAGCAAAACCTTTGCCTCTCTCATGGGCAGTAAGGAAGTATTAGCAGTTGGTCAGGAAGTCAGTGACTCCTTTGGCTGTGAAGTATTGAGAACATCAGTTGCTGGCCCTTCTGCCTCCATCACCACAGAAGGAAGAGACGTACCCACATCGGCTTCCGCCAATCTCAGAATCTCGGACCCCGGCTCGATATTGTCGATGATAATGGTTGTCTCGTGTAGCAAAAAATCATTCTTCATTAAATCAACGGCCAGGGCGACCCTGTCACCAGAATCTATAGAACTCATCTTGTGAGGCACCAAATGCTCACCACCATATAAAGGTACCTCATCCTCATCAATAAGGCGAAATAACTAAGAGCTGAGGTTTCCGTGGCTGAAGTCTCTGCAGCTGAAGGGGAGATAAATTTAGAAGCAGCCGCTATCGAAGAAGAAAACGGGGCACGAATAAAAGAGACCACAGTCGAAGAAGGGGTAGGAGCTGAGGATTCAACGGCTTTCCTCTTTCTAAACGCGGTTGGGGGGTTTTAAACTTCCTCGAATATCCCCTGGCCAAAGCGTGCAAAAAGCAGAGGGAAAGGAGAAGGTCAACAGAAGTAAACCAAAAGAGAAAATAACTGAGGTGTTGGTGATAAAAGTGACTTACCATTCAAAGGGAGAGGAGGCATAAACCTCTTGGAGAAACCCGACCACTCATTTATCCCCATGATGTGAGGAAGGAGCTGATCTACCCAACCAGAAATGTCTTCGACCAAAGGAGGAGGTAAAATTTTAGCTGCACAAAAAATGACAGAAGGTCATAACCACGACCAAACACGAAAGAAAAATCAGACACCCACAAACAATGAAGTTAATTATGTACGAGTACAATTCCAAGCCTCAGGAAAACCATCGGCATTGGCCACCACATCTTCGGTTCTGAAGAAGAAAAAGTTGAACCAAATTGGCGGTTGGCTTTGTCATCCATCTTCACCACCAAGCATTTTCCATCTCGGTGGCGAAGATTCATCATCGTTCCCCTATAAAAGTTGGGGGAGAACAAGTGTATTAAATGTTGAAGTGTGAGTTCGACCTCAGCCAACTCTGCAAATTTGGTGAGCATCCTTATGTGTTTGTAAATGTATGGCGCGAGCTGAGCTGAGCAAACACTATAATAATGGCAAAATTCCTCCGCTAGTGGAAGGAGAGGAAAAGTGTAGCCAACTTGGAAGGGGTAGTCGTAGAAGGCGCATTACCCAGGACAATGGACTTGCACCGTATCCCATTCGGCTGAGATCAATTCGATGTGATTGGGAAGGATGAATTTAGCCTTATGCTATCCCAAATCGGTTTTCGCCGTTGCTGATTGAAAGGTTCCAGCTTGGCTTCAAGAAATTTGGAGAAATCAGATCTAGTATCGGGGTTGCAAGGAAATATCTCCTCCACCGTTGGAAAGTTTCCATCCTCGACGGGGGATGGAACATTCTCCACATGAGGGGGAAATATCATCGCTAGAGGGACCACATCACTTCCCTCACTAGATTCAGAAGGTATGTTAGACATGTTCGAACAAAAGAGAGAAGTATCAAATAATGAACGATTAAAATCAATGGGTACTGCTGGAACATAAAGGAGAAGTGCAAAGAAATGGAAGAGAAAGAAAGAGATATATGGTTTCGAAACAAGAAACTTGAAACTTCAAAATCATACCCTATCATCTCTATTTATAAGGACTTTGTCACCAGAATCAAAATCGACTCATCAATACCTAGCATCGGAATCGAAGCGTCATGTTAGATCAGGGGTCATACGCAAAATGAAGCAACGCATCGGGAATACGCGTCATGATGATGCATGGCATCATTACATCATCCTAATTCGTGGACATCACAAATCCAATGAACCGGCCTGGAAAATTAAAGCGTTTGAGGCTAGCGGCTCACGTAGGGCCACGTAACCAGTTCGCCGTAACTACCATGACCTGCAAAACTAGCTCGATCATTTCGATCACAATGAACAAAATCCTCTCATCATGTCCGCCTGAAGCCGAACTCTATAGGCGCTAGGGACTAACTGTATGGGTCAAAATCCGTCTTCAGAATGTTTAGTCCAAGATAATACTATGCGAAGAATTCCCAAATCGTCATTTGTCAAAATGGTCCGAGAAGAAGAAAAGTCTGCGGTTGAAGAGTCGAGGAGAGCTGTAGTCGAGGCGTCAACAAGGGTCGAGGTCGAGTATTGTTGGCAGAGCTCTAACGACTATTTTTTAAGATAGGATATTAAAGAGAACTTGTACTATTAGGATTTTCTAGTAACATTTTCCATACAAAATAGAAAAAAAGAAAATGATATGGGGCATGTGATACTCATTTGTAAAACATTAATCAATCAATCGATCTTTGACCAAATCCGAATTTGAATTCGAATGCGAAGCCAAAGCCGAAGCCGAAGTCGAGCCGAGCAAGCGACGACGATGATAGCGCGAGGTTAACTTTTTTTCCAACCCATTTAACACCAAGAGAAGTGCTTGCTCAATATAAGCACATTTAATTTTTCTTTCCACCACCAATGAGGGACACTTGTTCTTTCCAAAGCTAAAGGGAGCTCATTTTCCCTCGATTTCCTATTCACCAAATGTACAGACGAGTGTGTGATTTACATGAAAGGATTAATTGCATCTGGATAAGTAGGTTTCCCTTTGAACTTTCCATTGTGAAGTTATATCGGATATACTCGATCAATCGGTAGATTTAATATCTTTGAACCGTGGAGCTTTGTTTTATACCTAGAAAACATAAGTCACAAAATTAACTCTTAACCATCTATGGTTCTCACGGTTGTGTTCGTTTCAGCCATGAACACCACCTGGTTTCATGAGTTCTTAAAGAATGGGCCTTTACTTTTATTCCCCTTGATGCTGCTTACCCTTCACACTCACATAGGTGATTTCTAAACGTGCAATCCTATAGACACAGTATATGGTCATTTCCTGCCAGACGTAGCAAATCATTAAAAAACATTAAGTTGTATTGACTCATCAAAAAACCTTAATACTTTACCCTGATTTATGAATATTGTCTTCATCACGAGAATGGGTTGAGTTATTTGACAATATTGAACCGTCAATCATAACTTTGTTTGATCTCTTTGAACCTAGATATTGAGGATCTCCAGTCTGCTAGGTAGAGTTACCGCCATGATGACTTGTCCTAGACCTTAATCTCATTCCCTTCAATAATCTTTCAACTGCCTCTCTAGATAGGTCTTTTGTAAGTGGATCTGACACGTTATCTCTTGACTTTACATAGTTAATTCTGATAACACCACTAGCGAGTAGTTGTCTAATGGTATTGTGTCTCTATCGTATGTGACGAGATTTTTTGTTACACATAACGCTCCCTGCCCTACCTATTTCCGCTTGACTATCACAATGTATACATTTAGGTGCCCAAAGGTTTGGGCCAAAATGGAATATCTTCCAAGAAATTTTGGAGCCATTCAACTTCTTCACCAGCCTTGTGTAAAGCTATGAATTAAGATTCCACTGTAGAACGAGCGATGTACGTTTGTTTGGATGATTTTCAAGATATTGATCCACCCCTAATTGTGAAAATATATCCACTTGTGAATTTAACTTCAGATGATCCGGCGATCCAATTTTCATCACTATATCCCTCGATCATGGAGGGATATTTATTATAATGCATAGCATAGTCTTGGGTATGTTTCAGATATCCCAAAACTAGTTTCACTTCTATCCAATATATTTGATTGGGATTACTTATAAAACGACTCAGTTTGCTAATAGCACATGCTATATATGGTCGCGTACAATTCATGATATACATCAAACTTTCCAATACTCTTGCATAGTCCAGTTGTGAGTCACTTTTACCTTCATTCTTTTGAAGTGCATAACTCACGTCAATTGGAGTCTTGGCAATCTTGAAATACAAATACTTAAACTTGTCAAGTACTTTTTCAATCTAGTGAGATTGTGATAATGCTAGACCTTGTGGACTCTTGTGAATTATGATTCCTAATATCACATCAGCAACTCCTAAGTCCTTTATGTCAAATTTTCTAGCTAGCATACGCTTAGTAGCACTAATATCAACCATATTTTTGCTCATTATCAACATTTCATCAACATATTAACAAACAATGACTTCGTGACCTGGAGTATTTTTAATGTAAACACATTTGTCACACTCGTTGATTTTAAACCCACTTCCCAATATTGTTTGTTCAAATTTGGCATGCAATTGTTTGGGTGCTTGTTTATGTTCATAAAGCGACTTAACAAGTTTACACACTTTCTTTTCTTTACCCGCAACCACAAAACCCTCAGGTTGTTCCATGTAAATTTTTTCCTCCAATTCTCCATTTATGAAAATTGTTTTAACATCCAATTGATGGGTTTCAAGACCATACACGACCGCCAATGCCGTTAACACCCTAATAGATTTTATTCTTGTTACTGGCGAGTAAGTGTCAAAGTAATCTAGGCCTTCCTTTTTTTTATAACCTTTGACAACAAGTCTTGCCTTATATTTGTCAATAGTGCCATCAACTTTCATTTTTCTCTTAAAGATCCATTTCGAACCTAAAGGCTTATTTTCTGGAGGAAGATCAACCAATTCTCATGTATGGTTATCCAAAATTCATTGAATCTCACTATTGACTGGCTCTTTCCAAAATACTGAATCAGAAAATGATATAGCTTCTTTGAAAGTTTGAGACTCATTTTCAAGCAAGAATGTCACAAAATCTTGTCCAAAAGAAGTAGATATTCTTTGACATTTGCTATGCCTTGGATCTTCTTCACTTGGAGTATTTTCCTTTGGTTCTTCCCGTGGTCATTTAGGTCTTTCACCTAACGACTCGCATTCAGGTTTATACGAATAGATGCTTTCAAAGAATTCAACATTATCTGATTCAATTAATGTATTAAAATAAATTTCGGGATTATCATATTTATGAACCAAAAATTGACACGCTTTACTGTTTGTAGCATATCCAATGAAAATGCAATCCAAATTTTTTGGTCCAATTTTTACCCTTTTGGGTAAAGGTACTTGTACCTTTTCTAAAAAAACCCACACTTTGAAATGTTTCAAGTTGGGTTTTCTTCCTTTCTATTTTCCATATAGAATAAATTGCATTTTGTTGTGGGGTACTCAGTTGAGTATTCGGTTAGCTGTAATGATAGCTTCCACCCAAAAACTCTGCGGTAATCCGGAACTTATCAATAAGAATTCATCATTTCCTTTAATGTCCGTTTTTCCTTTCCGCAATTCCATTGGATTGAGGTGTGTAGGGGGCAGTATTTTGATGTATAATTCTATATTTCGAACATATTTCTGCAAACACAGATTCATATTCTCTACCCCCTATCACTTCTAATCATTTTGATCTTTTTATTCAATTGATTCTCCACTTTATTCTTGTATTGCTTAAATGCTTCAATTGCTTCATCCTTACTATTAAGCAAATAAACATAATAATATTGAGTACAATCGTCAATAAAATTTATAAAATAATTTCCCCATCTCTAGATGGTATCGACTTCATATCACAAATGTCAGTATGAATTAAGTCTAAAGGATTTTAATTCCTTTCAACAGATTTATAAGGATGTTTTTACAAACTTAGATTAAATACATATTTGACATTTTGATTTATTATACTCGAATTTAGGAAATACTTCTAAATTAATTAACTTCCGCAAGGTTTTATAATTGACATATTCTAAATGAATATGCCATAAATCATTTGACTCCAATAAATAAGAAGAAGCTGAAATTTTATTAATATTGTTAACAACCATTACATTGAGTTTGAAAAGGCCCTCTGTGAGGTAGCCCTTTCCAACATACATTTCATTCTTTCTTACAACAACTTTGTCAGATAAAAATACACATTTGAATCCATTCTTAACAAGTAAAGAAGTTGAAACTAAATTCTTCCTAATAGTAGGAACATGAAGAACATTGTTGAGCGTTAACACCTTGCCGGAAGTCATCTTCAGGAATATCTTCCCATAACCCTCAATCTTGGCTATTGCAGTATTTCCCACGGAAAGCTCTTCTTTGGGACTTGTAGTAGAGTAAGCCTCAAAAGCTTCTTTGACAGCACAAACATGTCGAGTGGCTCCAGAGTCAATCCACCACTCCTTCGGATTTCCAACTAGGATGCATTCCGAAATCATTTCATACAAATCATCAATGTCATCATTCTTCTACACTATGTTGGAATGTCCCTTTTTCTTATCCTTTTTTGGGAGACGACAATCAGGGGCTTTGTGACCAGCTTTTCCACAATTGTAGCAGTTGCCCTTGAATTTCTTTTTGTTCTGCTCCTTAGTCTGTCCAGAAGACCTCTTCCTCTTCTTACTTTTTGGAGAAGTCTCCTCAACGATATTAGCTCCCATAATCGTTGAATTTCCACGAGACTTCTTCTCGGCTGTTTTGTTGTCTTCCTCAATCTTGATATGAATCACAAGATCTTTCAACTTCATTTCTTCGCACTTGTCCTTAAGATAGTTTTTGTAATCTCTCCACTAAGGAGGCAATTTTGTCAATCATTACAGTGACTTGAAATGCTTCATTCACTACCATACCTTTAGCAATAAGGTCGTGAAAATAAGTTGAAGCTCTTGAACTTGGGTTCCAACAATTTTGTTGTTTATCATTTTATAGTCTAGAAACTTGGCAACCAAAAACTTTTTTCAAGCATGCATCTTCGGTCTTTTACTTCTTCTCAAGTGCGTCCTATAATTCTTTTGAAATTTTCATAGCACTGGAGATATTGTACGAGTCATCCTCCAAAGCCTTAGGATGGTCTTCACTGGTGAACTTCTGCATACCAAGCGTGTTAATCCAGAAAAATACCCTTTGCTGCCATCCTTTGAAGTTGGCTCCAGAAAATTTCCCGGGTTTCTCGGCCGGTGGCACAATAATTCGGCTTGATAAGGCTATCGTCGTTACCCCAACAGTTGTAGAAGGATTACCATTATCAATTGCCATTTATCACTGTCAACAACAGAAAATTTCAATTAGTGACAAAGAATAGCACAATAAACAGTACTGTAATTAATGATAAACAATACGTTTAATATATAAAACCGAAGTTTTTTATACTGTTTCACAGAAAATGCTCACCCATTTATTATTAGTGAATCTATATTACTATAATAAATAATAAAATAGTAACTTTTTCTAAAACATAAAGCATAAAATTAGCAGCAACAGAATGTCGAAATAATCAAGCAGAATCTAAAAAATAATTTCGGAATAAAAATCGAGCCCATGAATGCACAGTGTGTCCTTAAGGAAATTATTGCCGTAAAGTACCTGAGGTGCTAGAATATTATCCTCCCAGGATAGAATGATTTAACTCACCAGAGTGTTGGTACCAAAAACTCTGTGTAACAGCGAACCACTCGAAGGCTTGTAAATCACACTAGAAATTTAATTGTACAGAAGAAGGAAAAGAAGTTGTTTACCCTGAAATCTGAGCAATGATTAAATTTCTCGAGGTCTTAAATATACGTGATTTAATCCAATACTAACTGATAAACAAGAAGATAAATGGATAAGTTAAGTGAACAACTTAAATCAAACCAGTGTACGAGCACCTCGACCTCGAGCTACAATGACCTCGAGGAACACTAGTATCACATCAAAGTAAAGGAAGGATAAAGTTAAGGAACATGTCTGATAAGAGATGAACGAAAAGTAAGATTGTGTATTATTTTCCAATGATTGATAATATTTACAAATTATTGGTCCCCTTTATATAATAGGGGAGTCCTAAATAAGGTACATTTCCATTTCTAGAAAGGAAACTGATTTGTACAGTTGTCTAACCGCATAGTACGAATTCGTACAAATCTATTCCGGAATTTACGCCTTGATCTTTGTGCCGTTGTGGGAATCTCGCCCATTATGTTACAAATCCATAGCGACATTATCCCGAGGTAGGCTATACTCGGCCCCGATATTGTGCGCTTTGATCCTCGAGCCTTTCCCTTCGTCATCAGGCTCGAGGTCAATCTACTGAGCTCGCTTGATTCATTTTGAACTCGGGCTCGGGGCGGCCCCTCGAACCTATGAAATCGAGCGTACCTGATTTCGACAGTATACAGATAGTCCCTGTGTTTCTTAGAATAAAATGATAAGAAATGTTTGAGCTTCAAATTTTTGGCATCCCCAATAATGACATCATCCTCGTGACGTAAGCGTTCGATGCGACTGAAACATCTCGTCGATACACTTCCCCAAAACTTTAAATACGTGTCAGTGGTGGTCGGCCACTAACACCGTTGAAACGTTGCCACCCTTCTATAAATACACGGGTACTTGCCTCATTAGCAACTTTTACCTCCGCTTTACAACTCCTCTGATCTCTTCTTTTCTTTATCTCCTTCTCTTCCGCCACTAGTTCTTCTGCCCCTTTAACATTAAAAGTTAACAAATCTTATTTTCTTTTGCTTCTTTCAACCGGAATTAATGGCTAAAACCTATAAAATTGTTCCTCAAAAAGAGGGAACTTCCTTCTCTTCTTCCCGTCCGATTGGCGCTAAGGAGCTGGCCCTTCACGAGATCGTTCCTGGTGGTTGTACCTTAAAGAAAGACTTCTTTTTCGAAAATTCTCCCGATGTCCTTGGTCGATGTGAGAACGCTTCGAGGTACATCAGTTTGATAACAGAGAAACACCCCGCAGCTGTGAGAGAGGACTGTGGCTAGGGGGATGGGGTCGTGGTAGAGATCCCCACCCGTGAAGAGAACATTACTACCCACGTGGAGAGGTTTTTAAGTGTGTACACTTACCCCTTCACGTTGGGTCCCCTCCATCCAATCGTGATCAATTTTTTCAAGAGGAACTAAGTTATCCTCGGCCAAATCCACCCGTATTTTTGGAAGATAGTGATAATGCTTCGATATTTTAACTGCAAGGCTGTGGGGCTCGATTCCACCCTCAGCCACCTCATCCGTTTATACCGGCCTCAACGTTTTTGAGGGTTGATCAAGCTCCAATGCCGATCGACCAAATCTTTCTTTGCTAGCAACGATGAGGAAAAATATCGAGGATGGATGAGCCTGTTTATTCGAGTGAGGACCAGCGATATTATCCCCGGGGAGAAACTTCTGTTTCCCGAAAAGTGGAACTTCGACCGTAAGTGGAACCCATTTCCTTAGTAATTTTCTGCATTTTCACTATACCTTGCATAATGTTCTTTCCTTTATTTGCAGCGGTCCCTTGGATGACCCATGCAATCCCCGATCTCGAAGACTGGTTCCGAAAACTGGTCGCGACCTCCTTGTACGACAAACGCAAATGGCGTGATCTGTCGAAGGGAAAATGGGAAGCCACACACCACGGTAAAATCCTGATATTTTCTTCTTTATCTGAAACACTTCCTTTCTGATACTTGGTTTTTATTTATGCAGGCATTGGAGATTTCTCCGAAATGAGGCCGGCCCCTCCTGGGCAGAAGAGGGAGTGCCTGATTCCAAAGTTGGAGAAGGACAATAAGAGAAAAAGGGCTTCGAAGACCGAAGACCCTCAAAATGAAGCGGGGCCTGCTCGGAGACGCAGGAAGAACATAATTCATGTGGACATAGACTCGATCCACCAGTTCATGGATGATAAAAATGACGAGGTCGAGGATTCAGTGTTGGTGTCTTAAGCTAAAAAGCCGGTCGAGGCCATTAAACCCTCCGAGCCAGAGACCCTACCTCAAGGAGAGGAAACCTCTATGGAAGGAAAAGGAAAAGATCTCGAATTACCCGAGGTTACGGTTATTCCTAGGTCTTCGATGAGCACACCAAAGAAAACGAATTCCAAGATCCCCATGACTGAACAGAGTGCCTCGGGCGACCTGCCCGGGACCGTGAAAATGGGTCATTCTCCGTCGTTGTCGACTAACTCCGAGGAAGCCATAAGGGCTGCTCGGGCCTTGAGAACGCTTGACTTGGGCGGAGTCCTTAGTGAAGATGATCCTTTCCAGGGTTGTTTTACTGGGGTCGATGATGCCGACCTTATCGATGTGTCTTCCATCTTCGAAGAGGCTCCGCGTCTATTCTCTAAGGTTAGCTTTGATTTCTTAACATTACAATTTCTTTTTTACCTCCTTACATTAACTGACAACTCTTTTTCCTTGTAGGCTTTTGCTAAGTTTAAGGCCGATCTGAGCCAGTGTGAGGCCGTGCTGAATAAAGCTTTGGGCGAAAGGGATACCCTGAGGATCCTTTGTGATCAAAAGGAGGAAGAGCTCGAAGGTCTTCGGGAAGAGTTGACCAAGGCTCGAGAATATGAGGCCGAGCTAGACAAGCAGGTAACTATAGTTTTGAAAGAGTACGACCTTCTCGTCCGGACTGTGGAAGCTAATACTTAGATGTTCAACAGCAGTAGAAGGTGGAGATGATGGGGAAGCTTCGAGATGAGGTTGATCGGGTTAATGCCGAGTGCAACCAATTGAAGGAAAAGATGGATCTACTTGCTGCGGGGAAGGAAGCTGCACAAACCAAACTGGCAGTGGCCGAGGCTCAACTCAAAAATGCCAAAGAGAGCAGTTCGTCCCAGGCCGAAAAGATCGCCGAGCTTGAGGAAAAACTTTCCAAGACCGAAGTCGAGGTTGCTGAAGCCAGGGCCGAGGTCAAGAAGACACATATCACAGCTGATAAAACTGATTTCGTGTATTTGAGGGACACCGAAGCTGCTCAAATAGAGTTGAGGGAAGCTGTCGATCGGGAAAGGCGAAGCAATGACTTGGCCAAGTGCCAATATCGGAGAGAGACCCTCGAAGAGATTCACGCTAGAGGCTTCGATCTCACTGAAGAAATTGCCCAAGCAAAAGCGTTGAAGCCGATGCCAGGTTTCTCATCTCCTCTCCGATGATGATGGTGATGATAAAGGCATCCAAGGCGGGTCCGATAATGAAGAGGGGCCCGAAGCAGAACCCAATCCCGATGAAGAAGCTACCCCCGAGGGAGAAGCCGTTTCCGAATGAGAAGTTTCTCCCGAAGGAGGAGCTACTCCCGAGGTGTAGATAGGAATTTTTTCTTTCCCTTTTGTATTTTCTCTTTTGTTGAACCTTTTTACATATCACTTTTTTGAATATATAAAAGAAGAAATTTCTTTGAATTCCTTCTTAATATTTCTTACTTTACAATTTTCTGCAATAATTTTATTCGTCGAATAGTGTATTCGAGATTCCGTCTCGGATGGTTTCTTTGAAGTTGTCGTGGTCGGGTTCGAATAAGGTTCGAACCTTTGGGTTTGTGTTGAATGACAGGTCTTCGATCCATAAAAATATTTGTTTGGGCTCGGGGTAATCGAACCCTTGGGTTAGGATGGGGTGAGAACGAAGTCTCGAGCCTTTAGTGTACGGCCTTTAGGCTCTTTTAAGTCAAGTCGTTATGTCCTCTAAGAGATAGCTATTTATTTCCCCTTTAGTGTACGGCCTTGGCACGCATCTTTTACCCGTTGGGTTTTCTGAGGGTTTAGTGTCGATCGGAACCCCCTTTTGTTTCTAATTTCTTAGTACAAGTTTGTATGTAAGTATTTTTTATAGCTCTTGAGGTTTTTTCGAGGGCTAATTTTATCGAAGCCCTTTGATTATTTTGCCGAGGGGAGCCTTTATTTAACCGATTTTTTCGAAGTATTTGAAGACCTTTAGTTCATAGCGGAAGTCGAACGTCTCCGAACCGCGTCATTTCGGCCGTAGCCTTTTCATATGACCGTATTCTTGCATATGGTCGTAGCCTTCGGGCATGTCTCTTGGGCTTGTTTCCCGATAGCATTTCAAACTTGTTCGAAATGTTAGTCCCCGAGTGTGATGGACATGGCCTTTACGTCGAGGGATGCCTCTTTGAGGTCTTACGAGTTCGAGTTTATATTACTCGAATGTGTTGACTGACGATGACAGTCCCCGAGTAGCCGAGGTATATTTGTGTTTTATCTTTTGAGCCTTTTCTCATATACAATCATAATGGGAGCTCGTACAGTATAAAATTTCTTCAAGACACAAAGTGTTTAATATAGAAAGCATGCTTCTTTAAATAACTCATACATGCGTACATGTTTTACCGTCGGGGCTCGGTTATTCTATATGGATGGTTTCTTTGACCGTTTGGCCCGTTACAATGTTTTCCTGTCGAGACCCTCTTAGGTGTGAAGTATTTTCCTTGAAATGTTAGTCCCTAAGGGTGATGCCCCACAGTATTCGAGGTTGATTGAAAAGAAGCCTTAGATACTGTTGAATTCCCCTTAGGTAGCACATAATTGTTTCCTCGTTGAAAACCTCATAGGAAAAACCCATTTGGGATAAAACCCGATCTAAGGAAAAAAGAGTGCAACGCATGCTTTAAAACCTAAGGTCTTCGCATAGAAGGGTGTCTCGATGTCTTCAATCGAACACCTACAATGAGTTAGTATTGAATGCGAATGGAAAAAGGAGAAGATCATACCTTAGCAATAATATCGTTTGAGCAGTGATACACTCCAATTGTTTGGAAATTGTTCGCCTTCCATCATGCTAAGTTTGTAATTTCCTTTTCCGATGACTCGATATGGTCCTTCCCAATTTCAGCCTAGTTTCCCTTCATTCGGGTCTCGAGTATTGAGGGTGAATTTCCTTAGAACTAAGTCCCTGACTCCGAAGTGACGAAGGTTGGCCCTCTTGTTATAATACCTTCCGATCCTTTGCTTTTGCGCGACTATTCGAACAAGCGCAACTTCTCGGTTTTCATCCAATAGTTCGAGACTAGTGTTCATAGCCTCATGATTTGATTCCTCGGTTGCATGCTGAAACCTGATGCTAGGTTCCCGACCTCGACTGGAATTAATGCTTCGGAACCATATACCAAGGATAATGGAGTTTCTCCCGTGCTGGACTTTGATGTTGTTCGATATGCCCAAAGGACCTCGGGTAAAACCTCTCTCCACTTCCCCTTAGCGTCACTCAAACTTTCCTTCAAGTTTTGAATAATAGTATTGTTTGTGGACTCGACCTGGTCGTTTGCGCTTGGGTGATATGGCGTCAATAAGATCCTCTTTATTTTGTGTTCTTCGAGGAACTTCGTTACCTTGCTACCGATTAATTGCTTCCCGTTATCGCATACGATTTTAGTGGGTATCCCAAAACGACACACAATGTGATCACATATGAAGTCTATGATTTCTTTTTCTCTTACTTTCTCAAAGAACTACGCTTCCACCCATTTGGAAAAGTAGTCAGTCATAAACAAAATGAATTTAGCTTTACCTGGTGCCGTTGGCAGGGGGCCGACGATGTCCATCCCCTATTTCATGAATGGCCACAAGGATAGGACTGAATGGAGTTGTTCATCGGGCTGATGGATCATCGGTTCAAACCTTTGGCATTTGTCGCATTTCCGAACAAAATCCTTAGTGTCTTTCTCCATGCTATCCCAGTAATACCCAGCTCTAATAATTTTGTGAATCAAAGAGTCAACGCCGGAGTGGTTCCCACAAGTGCCTTCGTGGATTTCTCGTAAAACATAATTGGTGTCTCCCGGTCCTAAGCATGCTGCTAATGGTCCATCGAAGGTCCTCCTGTACAATATTCCGTTCTCATCTAGTGTGAATCGGGCTGCTTTAGCTCGTAAGGCTCTCGACTCTTTAGGGTCCGGAGGGAGTTCTCTGTGCTTCAAATGCTCAATGTATTTATTCCTCCAATCCCAAGTCAAGCTTGTATAGTTTATCTCAGCATGACCTTCCTCGACCACAGACCTCGACAACTGGACAACAGTCCTCGAGACAACATCATCTTCTTCGATTGATGAACCCAAATTCGTAAGCGTGTCGGCCTCAGTATTTTGCTCCCAAGGTATATGGTCCAACGTAGTGGTGCAATGTCACCGGTAACTTGTCTAAATACCTTTGCATTCTATCTTCTCGAACCTCGAAGCTCTTGTTCACTTTTTTCACTACCAACATTGAGTCACACTTGGCCTCGATGACCTTTGCTCCCAGGCTATTGGCTAATTCGAGACCTACAATCATGGCCTCGTACTCGACCTCATTGTTAGTTAACCTAGAAGTTTTGGTAGATTGTCTAATAGTGCTGCCCGTAGGTGGTCTCAAAACAATGTCGAGCCCGGACCCTTTCACGTTCGAGGCACCGTCTGTGAAGAGGGTCCATACCGATGTACCCGACTTCAGTAGAAGTTCCTTTTCTACTTCGGGTACGAGGATAGGTGCAAAGTCAGCCACGAAGTCTGCTAGAATTTGATACTTGATAGTCGTTCGGGGGTTTTATTCAATATGGTACCAACCGAGTTCGATGGCCCATTTGGACAATCGGCCCGACAACTTGGGCTTGTGCAAAAACATATCGAAGTGGATAAGTAGTTAACACACATATGGGGTGACATTGGAAATATGGCTTCAATTTTCTAGATGCGCTTATTAGTGCAAGTGTTAACTTCTCTAAATGCAGATACCTGGTTTCAGCATATCTTAAAGTCCGACTTACATAATAAATAGGAAATTGTGTACCTTTCTCTTCTCGAACTAGCATGCCACTTGCCTCTACCTCGGACACATCCAAGTACAAGTATAGTTTCTCATCCGCCTTTGGGGTGTGAAGTAGAGGTGGGCTCGATAATTACCCCATTAATTCCTTCAACGCTAGCTGACATTCCGGAGTCCACAAAAAATCATTCTTCTTTTTGAGTAAGGAGAAGAACATGTGACTCCGATATGACGACCTCGAGATAAATTGTCCCAAAGCAGCTATCCGTACGGTTAGCTGTTGTACGGCTTTCACACTGTCCACAACGGTGATCTCTTCGATGACTTTAATTTTGTCGGGGTTGATATCGATCCCCCTATTTGACACCATGAAACCCAGGAACTTGCCCGAGCCGACTCCGAAGGCGCATTTCTCGGGGTTGAGTTTCATGTTGTATTTTCTCAAAACCTCGAATGTTGCATGTAAATGAGTCAAGTGGTCCTCTGTGCGCAGAGACTTAACTAGCATATCGTCAATGTAAACTTCCATTGATTTACATATCTGTTGCTCGAACATTTTATTAACCAGGCGCTGGTATGTAGCTCCCGCATTTTTTAGCCCGAAGGGCATTACATTGTAACAATATGTTCCATACTTGATGATAAATGAGGTTTTTTCCTGGTCCTCCAGGTTCATTTGAATTTGATTGTACCCGGACTAGGCATCGAGAAAGGTAAGGATCTCGTGGTCGGCCGTGGCGTCGATCATATGATCAATGTTAGGCAATGGAAAAGAGTCTTTAGGGCATGCCTTGTTCAAATCCTTGTAATCTACGCACATTCTAAGTTTGTTTCCTTTTTTAGGAACTACGACCACATTGGCTAACCATTCAAGGTATTTCACTTCCCTAATGGACCTTATCTTGAGAAGTTTAGATACCTCGTTCTTTATGAATGCTTGCTTTACCTTGGACTGGGGCCTTCTCTTTTGCTTTACCGGTTTAAACTTGGGGTCGAGACTTAGCCGATGTGTTTTTATCTCCGGTGAAATCCCTATCATGTCTAAATAGGACCACGCAAAGCAATCTATGTTATTTATAAGGAATTGAATGAGTCTTTTCCTGAGTTCGGGGGTTAATCCCTTTTCCAGGTATATCTTCCGTTCGGGCAGATGCTCAATCAATATCACCTGCTCCAGCTCCTCGTCCATTTTTTGATACCCAATTTTTCTCTATATTATTTTCAAAATGCATATATATCTACGAAACAATGCATGAGCATCAATTAATATTTTTCCATAATTTCTATATTTTTAAAGGATTTTTAATTAATTTATCCCAGTAGCTTTATTATATAAATAATTACTAATTACATCACAAATGGTATAATGATAATTTTATTGCTTAATTTTATCATTTATATAATTTCTTGAATATCCATATTTACATTTCTTAGGTTATAATTGCAATAACTTTGCAATAATAGCCCATATGGGCATAATTACTTTATTTTACAAGAAAATGACCTTTTATATTTTTATAATATTAAGTACTTGTTTTAAATCATTTTTATGCATAAATATCAATTTTTGAATATCAATTTTTGTCACTTATTATATATTTTTATGAATTATTTTCAAATTAATTGGGTATTTAACAAATAGCTTCTTTTAATTTCGGACCTTAGGCCAATTACTACCCCAGCCCAATTAAATCAACCCAATACCATAACCCTGATCCAATACCCATTAACCCACAACCCAATACCTATAACCCATTTTATAACTCGCCCGACCCTCCAAATTCAATCCTGGTCGTTGATCTAAAATGATCAACGGTCCAGGACATTCCTTCCATTTTTAATTACCCAACAATCTCCAATCCTAATCATTTCCCAAGTTCCGCCACCCCTGAATCCCTTTTCCCTCTCTTCTCTCTCACCCTTCTCCCTAACTCTAGCCCTCCGTCACCTGAACCCCCTTAAATTCATGGGTTTTCCCTTCGATCTTAGGCCTCATCTGGCCTCCTTTCTTTAATGGTGTTATGATTTTTATGGGAATCTCAAAGAGATTCAACACAGACCCGGTCCAAATCCTTCATTTTCTTGATGAATCCACCTGTGTTCATCTCTATTTGTGAGTACTGTTATCTTCGTGTTTATGACTTTAAATCTCTGCTTCAAACCGGATTTTTCTTACCTCTGTCTATTTTTAAAATCCTAGTCACTTTCTACTCGGGTCTGTTCAGATTTCTATAGATCTGAGATGATTTTGAGTTTATCTATTTAAGATCTTCTATTTTTCTTATTATTGTTAACCGATTTTCGTTTTTCCCTAAAATCTAGGGTTTCATCTTTTAAGTTTCTACAAAATAGTTCTAAAATATTTAAGCATTTAACTCCGGTTCTCTTTACTTGTTCAACTGTTTTCATGTCTATGTTTTAATCCCTAGGGTTTCTAATTATTCTCCTGTTGTTCTGATATTTTCCCATTATTCTTTGGCTCTGTGAATTAAAAGGGATTAATTGATTTTTATTTGCCTAATTAGGGTTTGGAATTCTGTTTTCTTTTAAAATCGATATCTCTTTGACGATTTTACTTATTCTTTCCGAATTTGTGACTCATAATTGGTACTGCCTTCCTTAATTATGCTACTGGCCTAATTTCTGGGTATTGATTATTTTTACCAACCTATAAATGGTCTTTAGGCTTATTGCGTACTTTTAGCTTCAATCCTGTCTGCTAGCTGATTTCGTATGAGATTCTCCTTATTTAAGGGATATTTCCCAGATTCTATCTTATTAATTGATTGGGTTTAGCCCTAACTGATTGGTTAATTGATTTACATACTTTATTTATGTACCGTTAATTTTCCTTGAATTATTTGTTTACTCTGTTGAATGCTATGTAAACCTTGCACCATTCTGATTTTCAAAATACAGAAAAAACACCTACACACACACGCCCATGCTTACAAGCACACACTGAGACACAAACTCACTTACACACTTACACGCACACCACTTGAGTTCTTTCTGTTACTTCAATTTGCTGCACTGTCTAGCCGGCTGAAAGCTAAGGCTAGACTCTTGGATTCCAATTGCCTTCACCTTCCTGTTTGCTATCTCCTTAACTGGTATGCCTCAATTTCTGTTATCATGTTCTATTCTATATATTATGTAGCCAGTTTACTATTGACATTAACATGCTTCTGTTTTGATATTTGTTTCTTGGCCATCTCTTTCTCAACTACTATGCCTCAGTTCTTATTCCCTGTGACTTATATGATTAGCTTACTTAGAACCTCGATATGTCATGTTTATTATATGTTTCCAATTTACTTTCTAACTAGTATGCTTTAGTCTTTGTTACCTCTTTGTTCTCCATGTATGTGTGGTTAGTGCTTCAAATTCCAACATGCTTCTGCCAGACATATAGTTCATGTTCTGTTTCTTTTTTAGTAGCTATGTCTTAGTTCATGTTATCTTGTTCTGCTTATTGTAACTTCAGTATGTTTCTCTGCTTAATACATGTCTATATGATTCCACCTAGTAATAATTAATAAACTAAGTCAACTTCAGCAATGTGAAACCTTGTTTGATTCAGTTATGACCCTGTTTAGTTCTGTCTATAATTTAAGTGTTCCTGCTCTTGTTGTGATTGTTTAATTACCGGTACCCATGTCTGAACTAATTTGCTGAAATGTGGTTTTGTTCTGTTCGTAGTCTTGTAAATTGTTTCTATTCACTTCTGAAAATCAAACTGCTTTTCTAAAATTATCCCCTACCCTTATATACTATTTTCAAACTTCTACTTTTAGTTATTTAGGGTCCTCCCACCCCCAGTGCGAGTCATTACTAGGGTCCATGAGACTCCTCCGAACTCTGACACACTGGGGCTGGTCTTCCAATCATTTACAACTATTTCTCTAAGAAAGGTTCTGGTGCGAGCATTGTCCGGGGTCCCTGAGGCCCTTGGGAACTTTGACACACCAGAAGCCCATTTGTGTATTATGGATGGACTACCTGTACTTCAGACTTGCTTGCTTGAAGGCCTGGCTTCCGGGTTGATGCTGGGCCTGCTAAGGCTCCCTATAGTGTAACGAATAGCTTTATGTAATTCATTCATATTGGTCTGTAATAATGTAATAATCCTTGTAAAACCAGATATGGGGTTATTAGTAAAAGTTGGGGAGGGATTGTTATATATCTTTGTCAGGTTCGGGTAGAAATCATGCCTATAGGTTGCTGTGGTGATTCTTTATGTGCATACCCTTAGAAATCATGCCCATATGATCTTGTCTCACCGTTTGAAATCTGAAGTTTCATACTTTGCATCCCAGAAATCCTGTTTATAGGTCGTTTATCAATTCTGCATCAAGAAGCCATGTTTTATGCATATTTCAAATCTCAATGTGCATTAGAAATCATGTATCTATCTTCTTTGTGAATTATCGAACTTGTATGACATTATATTAACGTCTCTGCCCACTTAGATATCATGTTTATTGGAAATAAAATATAAAATCAGTTTTCTGCATTTAGATATCATGCATGTAGGAAGTAATACTTGTAATCAGTTTCAACACTTAGAAATCATGCCTATAGGGGTTAATTAATTCTGTAAAAAACATAAAGCATGCTTATAGGATCTAAAGAAGATAAAAACTGTCTATTAAAATCAGTAACTCGTTTATGAACTATGTTATAGGTGTATAATTAACAGTTGTAGATACCATGCCGATAGGATTCTGTTCTGGTTATCACATAGGAAAACTTATAGGAATTCTGTGGCTAAAAAGAATTGTGATTTAGTACTGCCTGAAGTTCGCCCAGATTCAGAGTTTTTAACAGAATCAGTAGGCAAACTGATAGGAATCGCTGCTCGCTTTAATAAGGCTGTTGTATATTATGTTTATGCTCATCTAGATATCCTACATATAGGATCTTAAATCATTAAAGATTGTTTGTTAGAATAGCGTGCATTTGTTTTGTTTACTTGTGGAGGTTACCATGAGCCCCTATTTGCTCTTTATGTGACAGTCCTACTTGACTTTTGTTTGTCACCTAGTTTTTTCATTTAAGCAACACAGGTGAGTCTAGAACCACTTTAAATAGAGGTCCTAAACACCTCCAGGGCCATAGGTAAGGGACGGGTAGTGCACGCATAAGGTACGCACTAGAAGCTATTAGAACGCTTAGGTAATAACTGAAAATTAGTAACTGGGTAGTAAAGGAGATGATGACATGTGCGTTAATGCTATGCGTAACACCCTAATTTGGGGAAAGTTACCAAGTATTGCATGAAAATGATCCTATAGGCTAAAAAATGTAGGACCCCTTTAATTACTGTTTTAAAGTAAATATCTATTTGTTTTAAATTGTTTAATTTTTCTTTAAAGACTAATTCGCTTAATTGAGTTTGGTCGGGACCAACCGTTTTAGACCTCGACGGGTGCCTAACACCTTCCCCTCAAGGTAATTTCAAGCCCTTACCCAGATCTCTGATGATGTAAACTAGTTTCATCAGTCATTTTCTTTAGGTGACCTAACGCACCTTAATTCGTTAGGTGGGGACTCTTCAAATCCCATACCCCATCATAAAAGTAAGGGAGTTGTCCCAAAAATGTCCAAACCCAGACTCCGCGAGGAAAAAGGAGCGCGACACCGTTGACTTTGTTGCATCTGATTCCTCGGGAACGATGAAAGCTCGAGAAGTAAGGAAATCCTCTTCGTCATCCTCGATTACCTGTTCCTCCGGTTCAATCGAGGCTGGGGACGGTGATTGCTATTTGGCCAGCTGCTTGTCTTTGATGTTTGATTTTTCTGAGGTCGAAGGTGCTGGTGTTGGTGTCAAATCATGAACTGCAAACATCTCTTTTGCTACGTGTTGCTCCCCGTAAACTCTTCATCATTTGGTGAAGGGTCG
This sequence comes from Nicotiana knightiana, assembly GCA_005239525.1. Lineage (NCBI taxonomy): Eukaryota > Viridiplantae > Streptophyta > Magnoliopsida > Solanales > Solanaceae > Nicotiana > Nicotiana knightiana. The sequence goes on along the minus strand of ML395339.1, from coordinate 34,557 downwards.
ATGGCACCGCCCTCATGTTATGGATCCACGGCCTCCCGAGCAGTGCATTATACCTCATGTCAATTTCGATAACATAAAATTTTGTGTCCTGGATGGTCCCGGCTACATTCACTGGCATGATTATCTCTACCTTTGTTGTTTCACTAGCCATGTTGAAGCCGTTTAGGACTCGGGATTCAGGTACAATTTGATCTAGCATTCCGAGTTGCTCTACGACCTTCGACCTGATTATGTTTGCCGAGCTACCTGGATCCACAAGAACACGTTCAACTTGAATTTTATTTAGTAAAATAGAAGTTACATGGACGTCATTGTGTGGTTGAGAGAGGCCTTATGTATCCTCGTCGTTGAATGTAAGGGTGCTTTCAGGCATGTAATCTCGGGTCCGTTTCTCTCTTGTAATCAACACTTTGGTGCGTTTGAAAACAGGTCCATGTGGGATGTCGACCCTCCAATGATCATGTGGATGATATGCTGAGGTTCCTCTGGCTCATTATTTCTATTGGTGTCTCTTCCTCTGAAGTGATTTTTGGCCCTGTGACTGAGGAATTCTCGAAGGTGACCTTCGTTGAACAACCAAGCTATATCTTCTCTCAGCTGTCTGGAGTCCTCAGTCCTATGGACATGTGTACCATGATATTTACACATCAAGTTAGGATTCCTTTGAGAAGGGTCAGTTTGTATAGGTCTGGACCACCTGGTATCTTTACCTTCCAATGGTCGAAACGATACTCGAGGCATCGACGCTGAAGTTATACTCCGATAATCGAGGTGTTTCTGCGGCATCGGCGTACTTGTCAAATCCATTATTACTTATGAGTCCCCGAGATTTTTGCACTCGATCATTTCTTCGATCATTCCGGGGGGATTGCGTCCCGAACTGCTGTTTCTTCGATCTATGACATATGACTGGTACCGTTCTCTGTTTGATTTTGGTTCTTTGTCAATATCCCTCGAGGACTTTACCACCAATCTATTCGGGTGAACTGACCTCGAGGGGGCTCCCAACTAGCCGTCCTCGACCCTGATCTTTGATTGGTAGCGATTATGCACGTCCGCCCATGTAACAGCAGGGTATTCAACCATGTTTCCGTTTGAAATTCGCGTCCCGGGTCCTGGGTTATTCCAGGTTGAATTTTCGTTAATGTTTAGAAAGATTAATCAATCAATCTTTGACTGAAGCCGAAGCCGAGCGATGACAATAACGGTGCAAGACTTACTTTATTTCCAACCCATTTAACACCAAGAGAAGTGTTTTCTCAATATAAGCACATTCACTTTCTCTCCACGAGACACTTGCTTTTTCTAAAGCAAAAAGAAGCTCACTTTTTCTCCACTTTCTTCCCTCTATTTCCTATTCACCTATCTTTTAATCCCAAGTTGATGGATGTCACTGAGGAGTTTGGGATACCGGGCTGTGTGTTTTTCACTTCGCCAGCTTCTTTCCTTGGACTGATGCTTCATTTCCAGGTTCTTGACGATGAGTGAAATAAGGATGTTTCTCAGTTCAAGAACGCAGGGTAGTTCGTTTTCATTTCCCAGTTATGCTTACTCTGTTCCTCCCAACGTATTACCAATGGTTCTAGTCGACAGTGACACGTGGCTTGTAAGCGGATTCCTTGAGTTCGCTCGTGGATACAGAAAAGCCAAAGGCATTCATTATCATCAACACTTACTTTGAATTAGAAACCCACGCCTTGGATGCTTGTAAGAACATATCAAGATCTGGACAGGTCCCACTACTACCCTTCATCTATTTAGTGGGTCCTATTATGAACCAGTCAAAGTCGTCCCGACCAGAGTCAGAGGAGACAAAAATAACAAAATGGTTGGATCAGGTTTTGTAACAACCGAGCTTGCACAGGTTGTACGTTGGGCAAGAAGGATGGTTCTTAGCCGTTAGCTTTTATATGTTTAAGTTTTTGGTTCTTAACAGTTTAGTTCGTCTATGATTTAAGTCCTAGGTTTCAATTGTTATAGTTTGGTCCTTGCAATTCTCTATGTTTTCAAATAAGTCCTTGGTGGGTGGTTATGGGACAACTAACCTTTCTATAATAATCTCGTTTGTTGCAAAAGAATTTGGCAGCTATAGTAAAACATTGATATATAAAAAAAAATTATAACATAACATAAAAATTTAATTTCAAAAATTTAACTGTTATAATGAAGTGTTACTATAGAGAATTACTGTTATTGAAAGGTCTGACCGTACTTCATTTAGCCTAATAATAGTACGTAGTTGGATAAGACTTATGCAATTAAAGATTGCAAATTCCCTTCTCTCCTGTCTTCTCTGTTCTTCTTCTACTCCCCTCTTCTCTATTTCTTTTATCTTCATTTAGCCTAATAATAGTACGTAGTTGGATAAGATTTATGCAATTAAAGATTGCAAATTCCCTTCTCTACTGTCTCCTCTGTTCTTCTTCTACTCCCCTCTTCTCTATTTCTTTTATCTATATCTCATATTCACGTATCTCATTGTAGTGTGGGTGTTACAGGTTTCTGCTGAATGCCATTGGATGAGCTGACGACATGTTTCAGATTGATGCTTTATACTTTAATTTTACGCAAAAGGAGGAGATGATCTGTGTGGTGTTCAATTTTTGCGTGTACAGATTATAGAAGGATCTGGTTCTTCTATGTATTCCTTAACCTACTGTTGCGGAAATAATAAATGCGAAAAGTAAAGAATACAAGTATTTTTAAGTGAAAAACACCCGGCTCAAAAGGTGAAAAAACCACGGCCTACTACTCAGTGGAATTTTCCCCAACACTTCACTAAATCAATGAGCCAAAACAGCATTTATAAAAACTCTTTGTAAACCTAAGGATTACCTCTAATCCCGTTGTTGCAACCAGTCTCTAACTGTTGCAACAACTTCAAGTTAACTCTAACTTGAATACTCAAAGTACCTATTACAATTGCTTCTAGATAAAGCTGAAAGGTACAATATGAAAACACCTACTACAATTTGAACTAGAATAAAAGACAGATACTTGGAACTGATTCTTCTATATGGTTTATGTAGCTTCAGGTTTGCACACTTGAATCATACACGAATTACTTGCAAAATGCCTTGCTATTTTGCTCTCAATTCACGTTTAACTTCTGCTTTTGTGTGTACACTGTAAAGTGAGAACATCCTGCAATTTATAGAATTAGTAGAGTAGAAAATAACTAAAGTTCTAATGCTACTCTTCCTTGGTGGAAGTGTTCTAGTTAACTTCAACCTCTAAATTCGTCCTTATCTTGGATAGTGTTCTCTTTGAGTAATGAGTCCTTCTCCTTATCCATTATGTAACCTTTTCGATCAGGAGATATCAGATATAACAAGTTAAGCTTATCTCCCTCACGTGCATCCCTTATGCTTGATTCTGCGCGTGTCTGTGTACACTGTAGATGGACCTGGTTCATGCTTAAGTTCCTTTGTCAATCTTCAAAACCAACTTCACTTGGCCAATAAATTCCTCCTTTTTGATGATGAAAAACTATGTGCTTTTAATAAGCGTAGGCTCTGTTTCAACTCAGCTCAACATCAACACAAAGTTAGAACATTTTTCCTTTTTAAAGTCACTAATCATCAAGTACCTGGTTCATTAGGTTATAAACATCACAGTCCAAAGTAAAAGCACAACCTAATCCCCCCTTTTGGCATCATCGAAAAGTTGCATAATAATGTGAGATAACCAGATTTTAGTAGAAATTACTCATGACCACTAGGGCTACTTCAAATGCAATCATGGATTTAAGCATCATCTATCAATCTAAGGATATTAGCCATCTAAGAAATATCAACAAACAGTTAGACCAAAAGGAAGTGAATTTCATTTATTGATAAGATCCTACCACAAAGCATAAAAAGAAATAAGAATACTGGATCATGAGCAAAAGAAACAAAAAAAATCCCGAACTGGGTCAGTAGTTGATCTACACTAGGCTAGGAGGCTTAAGGCTGGGAAGAACCAAGTTCTTAATTTTTGGCTGGGAGCAGTTTCAGCATATCCTGAAGAAAGGCATCATTCTTCTCCTTCTCTTTTTCCAGCTCAGCTTTGAGAGCATCTCTCTCAGTCGCCACTTCAGCCAACCTCTTCTTCCGCCTATCAATCTCAGCATCCTTAGCCCCACTATCTTGTACTAAAGCTCGCACTTTGCTGTTCACTGGTAACTTTTTGGATGAACAGGTTCTTTTGGAGTGGTTTGAACTTCATAGTCACAAGTAGTTATAGTGTTTGCCCCAAAATTATCCTTACTTGTACCAACTTTCCATTTTTTGATGGGTACCTTTAAATGTGCAAAAACAACGATGAGAATAAAATCATAGGGTAACGGTGAGAATTATAAACCCAGGCCAATTTATTTTCCTCTCACTGTCCAAACATTCCATAAGGACCAGGTCCATGAATGTGGAAATATGCCTCATTTCCTGCCTTGGCAGCACACATTTGTTTACAAATTCGAACAGCACTTTGTGGGGTGACTTCATCTCACTTTTGTAAATAGCCTTGGGCTCAAGTTCCTCCTCATTTTCACCAAGTTCCTAGTAATGGCAAGGGCAGTAGGGAGATTATCTAGGCTTGGACATTTGAGCTTCTTATAGTCATTGTACCCTTCAGCAAGTACTCCCAAGATCTCTCCCAGCTCTTTCTCATCAAAAGTCACTGTCACCCCCTTTACCACACTGGTGACCCTACCATCCTTGATCTTACAATTTGTCATAAACTCCATAATATCAGTTCTGGCCCGCCTTCCATCCATCTGAGCGACCATTTCCTTCCAGTCTTGCAACTGCAACTTCTCCAGAAGCATCACTATTCCTTCCTCCTCTAAGTCCCTGAGGAGTCTACCTTTCAAGATGGTTCTCTTCCTAAACTTAATCATATTTTCCTTCTCAACAACATATCTTCTTCTTCTTCTTCTTCTTCTTCTTCTTCTTCTTCTTCTTCTTCTTCTTCTTCTTATTCTCCACTTCATTCTTCTTCCTCCACCATTTTCACCTTTCTTGATTTCACAGCAGACTTGGTTCTTTTAGCCAAAGTAGATGGCTCAGCAGACTTTGTCTTTGAAATGACTTCTTTGATGAATTCTTGGCTCTCTTAGATTTTGGAGTCACAGTCTCCACTTCTTCTGTCTCATCTTCATCCCGAAGGGCTAGGTCCATCTCATCAATTTTAACAGCCTCAACAGGGTCAACCATCTTCTTTTTGCCCTTAGCAGCAACTTTTCATTTACTCTCTTCTAAGGCTTTCTCCAGTTCAGCCTCACTCTGCTTCTTCTGACTCCTAGTAGCTCTTTCATTTGTGGGAGGAATTTCTACAGGGATAAAAGAGGTAGCCTTTCTTCTTGTTGGCTCTAGCAGTGCCAGGGGTTTTAACTCATGAACTTTGTTTCTTCTTTGGATTCTAAATTTCAGTAACTCTATTTCGTAGTTCTGTAAGGGTCTCTTATTCATATGGAACAAGTTCATCTATATTTTTCCCTAGTTGAACCAGCCCCTCAGCAGCTTCCCCAGACCCACTTTACCCTGGTTTTCTCACACTCTTCTCTATTTCAGCAGATTCCTCACCCCAAACTACCATAGCACCTGATTCTTCAGTTAGACCAACAAGAGTGGGTGAAGAACCAACCACTTCTTTTCCCTTGCCCCTCACATACTCCAAGAACCCTCACTTTTATTTTCTTTTTCTTTTTCTTTTTTATTTTTACGACCAACCCGTCCAGACTTAGTAGCTTCAACACCTGTTATAGGTCGTACGAGCACAAACTTATTCTCTAAATTCGTAGCAATCTCGGAAATAGTTTCAGGAGTGACTTTAGGGCCAGATGTTACCTGTTTAATCTCAGAAGAAACGGTTTCTCCCCCCTCAGTATCATATTAAAAGATTCATCAGATTTCTGGGGTTTTTCTTCCCTACCCGCTTTCAACTGTTCATTTATTTTCTTGATCTGCTCTCCACCAACGACAACCTTACGACCCATCATCTTTACTCTACTTTTATTAGAGGTTGGTGTGGTTAAAGGGGTGGTAGAAGGTGTGGATGTGGTTTCATGTGGTGGTGATGAAGGATTCTCAGAGGTGTTTGCCATTTTTAGGCTTAGGTATAATAGAAAAAGAGTTAGATTTTGTTTAGAAGATGAGAGAAGATGGAGGGTATTTTGACGAATTGGAAAGGTGAAGTGAAGAAGACACTAAGCCTAATCAATTTAAAGAGAAGTTATTAATGGGGGTAACGGTAGCCTTTCAGAAGTCTAATCAAACTAAATTTCAGTTTGAAAAGACATTGGAGTCTATCCCTAGAATCTAGGCACTTAATGTAGTTAGGACTTCTTTTGAACAAAACTGGTTCTTTTGTAACAGATAAGTCCAAAAAGGATTTGGGATTGAATGGGACGCTTCTCTTAATCATGACCCAAATATACTTATTTCAAATTATGCAGAGTGGAGAATACGTACCAAATAATCTTGATGAACCAAGTTCTTCACTGAAAAATCTCTTGTGTAAGTCTGAATTTTCCAAGAAAATAAAGATAATATCGTTAGAGATTAATGAGTCATATTAGCACATGGCACAAGAGTATACTTATGAAAGTATGAGACTGAGCAAAATGTAATCTAATTATGTACAAAAATTCACAATTTTCTAACCAATTTTTGAGTTAGAACTGGTTCCTTTTAGGTGATCTTAATCATCCCTAATTCTTACCTATTCCTTTTAAAGTGGTCTCTACTTAGAGCTTTTGTGAAGATTTCAGCTATTTGCTTGCAGTAGCACAAAATTCCACAGTGATCAAACCCTTTTCATAGTTGTCCCTCAAAAAATGATGCCTAACATCTATGTGCTTAGTTCTCTTATGATGAATCAGATTCTTGGTCATACTAACGGTACTAGTATTATCACAGAATATAGGGATACAACCTACATCAATTCCAAAATCCATTAACTGTTATTTAATACATAACAATTGAGCACAGAGGTAGCAACAAAATACTCAGCTTCAGCAGTAGATAAGGCCACAGAATTTTGATTTTTAGTAGCCCAAGAAACAAGACATGAGCCAATAAAGTGTTCCATACCTAAGGTTCTCTTTCTATCCACAAGAAAACCTGCATAATCAGCACTAACATATCCCACTAGGTTGAAATTACTACCTTTTTGATACCAAAGACAAAGGTCAGTGGCGACTTTTAAGTATCTCAAGATTCTCTTGACAGTAGTCAAGTAAGACTCATTTGGATTTGCATATCGAGCACAAAGGCCTACACTGAAAATAATGTCAGATCTGCTAGCAGTGACGTATAAAAGAGAACCAATCATTCCCCTATACAACTTCTGATCAACAGATGAACCAGGTTCATCTATATCCAATATAGTGGTTGTTGCTATAGGAGTATTGATTTCTTTTTATTCTTCCATTTTAAACCTTTTAAGCAACTCTTTCACATATTTCTGTTGATGTATCATAGTTCCATTTGAGTTTTGTTTAATTTGTAATCCTAAAAAGAAATTAAGCTCACCCATCATATTCATTTCAAATTCACTCCCCATTAGTTTAGCAAATTCTTTACTTAGTTTATTAGTAGTTGCTCCAAAGATTATATCAACAACGTATATCTGAACTACTAAGATGTCTTTAGCTTTTTCCTTCAAGAATAAAGTGTTATCTATTTTACCTCTTTTGTACCCATGCTCAAGCAAGAATTCTGATAATCTTTCATACCATGATCTTGGAGCCTGCTTGAGCCCATAAAGTGTCTTGTCAAGCTTGTACACATGATTTGGACATTCCTTTCTTTCAAAGCCCAGAGGTTGCCTAACAAACACTTCTTCTTTTAGATAGCCATTGAGGAAGGCACTCTTGACATCCATCTGATGGAGAGTGAATTCCATGTAAGCGGAAAAGGTTATAAGGAATCTAATAGCTTCCAATCTTGTAACTAGAGCAATAGTCGCATCATAGCCTATGCCCTCATCTTGACTATACCCTTGAACCACCAATTTTTCCTTGTTCCTTGTAATTGTTCCATCTTCATCAAGTTTGTTTCTGAAGACCCATTTAGTGCCAATCACTGATCTGTCCTTGGGTCTTGGTACTAGATGCCAAACTTGACTTCACTCAAATTAGTTGAGTTCATCCTGCATTGCATTCACCCAGTCTGCATCCTGCAAAGCCTCAGCAACATTCTTAGGTTCAATAAGAGATAGAAAAGCATCAAAAGCACAAAGATTCTTCAAAGAAGATCTGGTTTTGATTCCAGAGGTTGGATTAGTAATTATGTTCTCAATGGGATGAGAACTTTGGTACTTATAAGGTTTCACAACCAACTAGTTTCCTCTAGATGTTCCTCTAATGTTTTGTTGCTGAGGAACAGGTTCATGGACAGGTTCCATCGAGGTTTTGAGGTTCAGCTCCTATTTGTTCAGTTCCCCCTGTCAGGTTGCCCTAAGTAGAAGACTTGTTCCATCACCTGTTCCCTCCTATGGTGCTGCTTCAGTATGGGCTATGGTTTCATTTGAATCTCTTACCAGCCCAATTGCTTCATCTTCATGTTCCTGTCCCTCAGAAAGAATGTTAGTTTCATCAAAAACCACATGTACACTTTCTTATACACACATAGTTCTTTTGTTATAGATCTTATAAGCTTTACTATGTAAAGAATATCCCAAGAACACTCCCTCATCACTTCTGGGATCAAACTTACCTAGGGAGTCTTTTCCATTATTGTGCACAAAGCACTTGCATCAAAATGCCCTAACATGAAATATATTTGGCTTTCTCCATTTAAGTAACTCATAGGGAGTCTTCTCAACAAGAGGTATGGTCATGCATCTATTTATGATGTAACATGCAGTGTTCACAGCTTCTGCCCAGAAACTATGGGGCAATTTACTATAAAGAAGCATAGTCCTAGCCATTTCTTTCAATGTTCTATTCTTCCTTTCAACTACTCCATTTTGTTGTGGAGTCCTGGGTGCCGAAAAATTATGATATATTCCATGCTCATCACAAAACTAAGCAAATTTAGCATTTTCAAATTCAGTACCATGATCAGACCTAATTGATGCAAGTTGATTACCTAGTTTTTTTAAGTTTTTCTAACAAAATAAGAGAGAACATGTCAAATGTTTCATCTTTAGATGTTAGAAACAGTGTCCAAGTAAACATAGAGTAATCATCAACAAGCACCATAACATATCTCTAACCACCTCTGCTCAGAGTTCTCATTGGTCCACAAAGATTCATATGGACCAGTTCCATCATTCTGGTGGTACTTACCATTTTCTTGCTTTTGAAAGAGGATCTTACCTGCTTCCCCCTTGCACAAGCCTCACAAACTTTGTCTTCCTTAAACTTAATGTTAGGCAGTCATATCACCAAGTCCTTGGAGACTAGTTTGTTGAGTTGACTTAAATTAGCATGTCCAAGTCTTTTGTGCCAAAGGAGGGGATCATTATCCAACACACTTAAGCATGTGAATTAATTATCAGAGAGTGTGGACGGATCCACAACATATATATTGTTCACTCTTTTTCCCTGCAAAACAATCTTGTCAATGATAAGATGAATCACAAAGCATTTTGTAGAGGTGAATGCAACCATGTTACTTCTATCACAGAATTGTGATACATTTATTAGACTATATTTTCGTCCATCAATCAGGTAGACATTCTCAATAGAGTGAGAATCAGTCTTACCTACTTTTCCAAACCCAATGATCTCACCTTTCTTCCCATTTCTAAAGGAGACATTACCTCCTTTAAGGCCCTCAAGTGAAAAGAACTGGTTCTTGCTTCCTATCATATGCTTTGAGCAGCCGCTATCCATGTACCATATTTGGTTGCTCTCCTTTAGTTGGACCTACAAATGGAAATCAGGGGTTAGTCTTAGGAACCCAAACTATTTTGGTCCCTTTCTATAGGCAAAAGGGTGAATCAGATTCTTTTTAGCCCAACCTGGAAACTTATTTTTCCCTTGAACCAATTCTTTATTCTTTTGACAAGCCTTATCTTTTGCAGTGCATTCACTTTTATAGTGACCAATTTTACCATAGTGTGTGCAAATTTTGTTCTCAGGAAGTGTGAGGTACTTGATTTTGGGATCCCACTTAGGTGCAAGGGTCCCATATCCAAGTCCTCTCTTGTTGTTACTATGGTGTTCGTGTAGCTATGAATGTGTATCGGAGGACCTGTTCCATTTGCAGGTTCTGTCTAGCTCATGTTTGACCTTGATTAGATCCTCCTTTAGAGCTCTTATCTGCTCATCTCTTTTGTACAACTCATCTTTTATTTTTCCTACATTTTCTTCTAAAGTAAGTTGTGCGTGATCAACTGTCTTTTTACCTATTCCTAATTTCAATTTTATACTTTCAGATCTAAGCTCTAGGACAGTGGTGTCAAGTTCATGAACCTGGTTCTTCAACACAACATCTTTACTTTCACTTTCACTAGCCCTAAGTTCCAGATTTTTACACTTAGCTTTTAAAACTACGCACTCTTTAGACAACTGTTCCTTTTCATTGTCTATATCCTCAGATTCATCAATTAGCTCTAGGAGCAACTCAGATAACCTTTCCTTAGACAAAAAATTAATCTTGTCTTTAAGATTAAAAACACTTACCTCACCTTCGTCATTAGATTCTCCAATGGCCATTAGTGCTCGTTCATCATCATCATCATCATCTGAGCTTTCATCTGAATTATCTCCCCAAGCAGCGATAGCCTTTGTTGATCCTTTGTTGTTGCTTTTCTTGGGTTGAACCCGTTCCTTCGTTCAGCTCTTTCCTTCATCCATTTAATCTCCCATTGAGTGCAGTTCTTGATGTGGTGAACAGTCTTCCCACACTTGTAGCATCCTTCACTGATTTTCTTTTCAGGAACATTGGGCTTGCTGTAACTTCCACTTTTTGAAGGACCCTTTCCTTTCCGTAGGTACTTCTTGAAGTCCTTTGTGATCATAACCATTTCATCATCTTCTAGATCAGACCCTTCAGTGATTCTGGGTGTCAGGCTCCTTTCCTTCTTAAGAGAATCTATCTTCATGGTTTGCCTCCTAAGTTCATAAGCAGTAAGATTTCCAATTAACTCATCCAATGGGAGGGTGGCAATGTTCTTTGATTCCTGAATGACAGTGATTTTGCTCTCCTAAGTAACAGGCAGAACCCTTGTTAAAATATTCTCAACCCTGTCTTCTTCAGGAATAATCCTTCCAAGAGACTTTAGTTCATTTGTCAATGTAGTGCACCTCGTGTACATCTCTTGAATGGTTTCCCCTTCCTTCATGGTAAAGTTCTCATATTGAGAATATAGTAGAGTTCCTCTGGACCTCTTCACTTGAGGTATTCCTTCATGGGCCACTTGCAGAGTGTCCCAAATTTCCTTGACAGTGGTACAACTTTGGATTCTACTGTACTCATCTGGACCAAGTCCACGAACAAGCCATTTCTTGGCTTTGGCATTCTTCTCACATTTCCTCAAGTCTTCAGCAATGCAGTTAGCTCTTGTCTTTGGCACATCTACTCTTTCAACATTCTTCTTCAAGGTAGCCAATGGACCATTGGTGACAATGTTCCATAGCTCATAGTCCTCTCCTATGATGTGATCTCTTATTTTGTTTTTTCCACCAGTACTTGCCATTAAAGAGTGGTGGCCTAGCAATGGATTTCCCTTCCCAGTTTCCAGGTAGTGCACTCATCTTGATCTGTTCCTAAGGTGTTAGCCTCTTCAAGGATAACCTGCTCTGATACCAATTGATGTTTTATACTTCAATTCCACATAAGAGAGGAGAGGTTGATTTGTGTGGTGTTCAATTTTCATGTGCAAGGATTGTAGAAGGACCTGGTTCTTCTATGTGTTCCTTAAATTACTGTTGCGGAAGTAATAAATGCGGAAAGTAAAGAACACAAGTATTTTTAAGTGAAAAACACACGGCTCAAAAGGTAAAAAAACTATGACCTACTACTCAATAGGATTTTCCCCAACACTTCAATAAATCAATGAGCCAAAACACCTTTTACAAAAACACTTTGTAAACCTAGGGATTACCTCTAATCCCGTTGTGGCAACCAACCTCTAACTGTTGCGACAACTTCAAGTTAACTCTAACTTAAATACTCAAAACACCTATTACAATTGCTTCTAGATAAAGCTGAAAGGTACAATATGAAAATACCTACTGCAATTTGAACTAAAATAAAATATAGACACTTGAAACTGGTTCATTTATCTGGTTCATATAGCTTCATGTTTGTACACTTGAATCACACACGAATTGCTTGCAAAATATTTTGTTTTTTTGCTCTCAATTCACGTTTAACTTCTGCTTTTATGCATAACCTGTAAAGTGAGAACGTCCTTCAATTTATAGAGCTAGTATAGTAGAAAATAATTAGAGTTCTAATGCCACTCTTCCTTGGTGGAAGAGTTCTAGTTGACTTCAACCTCTAACTCCTTCCTTATCTTGGATAGTGTTCTCTTTGAGTGAGGAGTCCTTGTCCTTATCAATTATGCAACCTTTTCAATTAGGAGATATCAGATATAACAAAATAAGCTTATCTCCCTCACGTACATTCCTTATACTTGATTCTGCCTGTGTCTATGTACTTTGTGAATGGACCTGGTTCATGCTTGGTTCCTTCGTCAATCTTCAAAACCAACTTTACTTGGGCCAACAATTTCATTATAGGCTGTGTAACTTCTTTTAACATTACTACCTTATGAGATGGACTTTCATTCAATAAGAAGCTAAGCTAGCACCATACCTTGTTAAAATTGAATTTCCACTTAGAGCTGTCATGAATTATCTTTTAGTCAATTCAAATATTGCGTATTTATCACTTTCGTTTACTTTCTTTTTATTAAATTAAGGTGCTGCTGGGGAATTATTTAGAGGTTTGAATTATATAAAAGAGACACGTTAAATAATAGTAAATGGAGAGGTTAATTGAAACTTTTCTTCACCGTAACTTTGGTTTAAACAATAAAGTACCATGAAGCCTAGAGATTAATTGAGCCACTCTACCATTATTGTAGCTGTTGATGGAAATTGGTTGTCCTCTCGAGGTACAAAATTGCCTTTTACCTTTATTCTTTTATTTAACTAATCAAATTTTCTACACAAACTTGCATCAGAATATCTAAATTTCAGTCACAAAATTCAACTATGGTTTGATTTCTTTCTTAGTAAGTTTTCTATGTTAGTTGAAGTGCTTTTTCTGTTTTTGGGATTACATGTTCCCGAACTCAATCACCCGGTCGAGTCTTCAGCTGGAATATAGCAATACTGGTGACTGTACGATGAACTAAGATTGCGACTGCAGTCACCACTGATTTTATGCAAATGTGGCAATGATAGGTCATTTTCCAGTACCGAGTACTGCCAATCCAGCCCACGGAGAAGATCCATCTCCAGGTATATAATGCTTCGGACAAGATCCATGTAAAGGAAGATCTATCCTTCAATAATATCAAGCGCGCTCACTGGGGGTGTGTGCAGATTCCGGGGGCTCCTTCAACCCAAGCACTATTATAAATCAGTATAACCGTTGCGGCGTGTAGCCCGATCCCATAAATGTCACTCATAATCAGGCTCTCGGCCTCACTCACTCATCAATCTCTTCAATCTCACTAACGAGCTCACACATGTCATGAAAACTAGCCCGAACATGATGATATGATGTATCAACAAATAACAACAGAAACTGAGATATGATATGAAATGAATAAACATGACTGAGTACGAAATATCAATGAGATCAGTAATTCAACAACAAGAAACGATCACTATGAGTCCCAATAGTACCAGCATATAGCCTAAACAAGATCTCTAGCATGATTGACAGCTCAGTTATTTTATCACATGGTGAAAATACGGATATCAATAAGATTGGACCACTTTACAGTGCCATGGAATCCACCAGATCGCTATTCACATGGTGCACGCTCGCACACTCGTCACTTGGCATGTGTGTCACCTCAATACCAATTACATAACACATAATTCGAGGTTTCGAACCCTCAGAACCAAGTTTGAAAGTGTTACTTACCTCAATCCGGGTAATCTTTACCTTTCAAATCGGTCTCCAAACATTCTGAAGCTAGCTACAAGAAGTACAATACAATCAATATAGGCTAAATGAATCAATTCCACAAGAAAATATGAATTTATAAGCCAAAATCCGAAATTGGCCAAAAGACGACCCGCCGGGCCCACGTCTCGAAATCCAACAAACGTCATAAACCTGAAAGCCCCTTCACTCATGAGTCCAATCATAAAATTTTTATCAAAATCTAACAACAAATCGTCACCTAAGACCCCCAAATCCAATCTCCAAATCCCCAACCTCAAACCCCCAAATTTCACCTCAAAACCACACAATCTAGGTGGGAAAAACAATTGGGAAACAAGTTTATTGATCAAAGCCGAGTACAAGAAGCTTACCTCAAGAATCTCTTCAAAAACACTCTCCAAAATCGCCTAAGACTGAGTTCAAAATGTTTAAATGAAGCCAAAATCGCGAACCCTCGTTTTTAAACATTCTACCTAGGCTTTTCGCACATGCGGCCATGTTTCTGCACCTGCGGAATCGCTTTTGCGATAAATTCTCTGCTTCTACGGAAGCCACTTAAGTTCCCCAAGTATGCATCCACACTCCAGGTTCCGCACCTGCGGAGGTGCTTCTGCGGCCATATATCCGCTTCTGTGAAAACAGCCCCATATCTCAACTCCGCATCTGTGGAGCCTCACTCGCACCTGGGGGCTCTTAGATGCGGTTAACCCCTCGCATCTGCGCCCTGCCCAGGCCAGCCCAGCTCTGCTCCTACGATGGAAAGCTCATTTCCGCGAGCTCACACTTGCGATGAGATTTCCGCATGTGTGATTACACCAGCTGAGTCCAAACTTCAGTAGTTCCTCAAATCAACTCCAAGTCCGTTAACCACCACAAATCAACCCGAGGCCCCCGAGACCTCAATCAAACATACCAAAAAGTCCTAAAACACGATACGAACTTGGTCAAACCCTCTAATCATCTCAAACAACATCAAAAACACGAATTATACATGGATTCAAGCCTAATGAACTTTGAAATTTACAAATTCTACAAACGACACCAACACCTATCAAATCACGTCCGATTAACCTCAAATTTTTTACACAAGTCACAAATGACCCCACGAACCTACTCCAACTTTCGGAAATCCAATCTGACCCCTAATGATACCCAATTTTTCCCTCATATTTTTCAAATATATATATACACTTTCAAAATAATGCATATGCATCATCATTTGATTTACAAGCATATACAAGTATTTTTTATAATTTTTCATAATTTTTAAAGGCTTTAAATCAATTTATTTTTATATTTTATTATATAAATATCTATTAATTACCTTACAAATTATTTTTATGATGACTTTATCATCTAAACTTATTATTTATACTCATATTAGGTTTTAAATATTTTTAGTGCATTTTATATAGTTACATTTGTATTTTTAAGACTAAATTGTATATTTTGCAATAATAGCCCATACGTACATGTAATTTACGTAAAATAAATTTTTATATTTTTATAACATCAAATAATTGTTTTTAATCATTTTCATGCACAACTAATTTTTATTTATTTATTGATTATCTTTATAAATTATTTATTTATTAAAATTGGGTATTTAAAATCTGGCCCTAATTCTACAATTAATTTCGGACCTAAACTACCTAACTACCCCAGGCCCAATACCCCTAGCCCAGTACCCTTACCCATTCAATTAAACCCGACCCATCCCAGCCGTTGATCAAATGATCAACGGCTCATAAACATCCCTCCCCCCACTTTCCTTATATCCACATATCTCAAACCCTAACCCCATTTCCCCGAATCCGCTGCCTCTCTACTCCTCTCCTATGAAGAACCCTAGCCCGCCGCCTCTCCAAAATCCTCCTCCAATCCCGTTCCTAATGGGATTTTTCTTCCCATTTACTTACTATTTCGATATATTTCCTTTATTTGTTGATTCTTTACGATATTACTTAGTACTTTCCTAAACATGGAAACTACCCCACTTTGATTCTGTCCTGATCAATCTTCATCTCTTGAGTCTGGACGACACTAAGTCCACACACGTTATTTTGTGCCTTGTGAGCCCGATTTGTTCGTATCTTGCTGATTCGTACTTAACCCTAAGGTTAGAGTTTACAGATTCTCTTTTGATTCGAACCAAAACTGGTTCAAGCTTTGATTTTGAGTACTATCTTGTCTATATTCGCCTTACTATGTGAGAATCTGCCTATTTCTGTCGATTTCTTTTACTTGCCCTAAATTAGGGTTTCAGATCCTTTTTAATTGAACCAAATCTGGTTCGATTCTGTGTTCTCTTTTGAATAATTTACTGTCTATGTTCATTTTATGCAATATGTGATTCTTTGCCTTTATTTTCTGCCGATTTTGTGTATTTTTACCTAAAACTAGGGTTTCAAATTTTTCTTCCTTACTGATTTAAGTGCTTGCCTTTTTAGTGTTTGAATTAATTATTTCCATGTTTATGTGTTCAGTTCTTACACTATCTAAACCCTTCCCCACTCCCCTTTGATTAAAGGTGGGAAGTTCGAAAACTTCCTTAAGAACACTACAAAAACTAAGGCTTTTTGCTTTTCATTCTTGAATAAAAGCTTGTTCTGTATTCTAATTTCCTGGCCGGCTGAAAGCCAAGGCCAGAAATTGCTAAGTTTCTGCTTTGTTTGGTGATATTCACAATATCATTGGATTTTCTTCTTCCTTGCTTCATCTTAACTGGTGAGTTGTTAGACCTTTGTCGTTTCGTTATGATTCCTGTTAATGTGTTACTTCAATTAGACTATGGTATGCTATTACATTGTGTAGTTTGAGACATGCTTAAATCTACTTTGAGTCTGTTAATTCGATCCTGCTTAACCTATATTTCACTAATAGTAATCTCTTGAAGTTTAAGTTTGTTATTTGAATATGTTCTCATATCTCCTGCTATAGAATCGTTAACTATGTATAGATGTATCCATTAATAGAATTACAAGTCTGTTTGTTGAATCTACTATAGTGTGACATGTTTGATCTTATTTTCATCATATTTTGACACCTCTAATAATTGACCTAATTAGTTTTTAGCCTGTCATGATCTATGTCTAATTGGTTTCTTCCTACGACACTAGTTTCTGCACTTAGCCTAATCTGGATCCTCTGTTGTCACTATAAATCTGCCTTATGACTTGCCTTGTTAGCATGTGATTGAGTTTATTTCCTGAAACTTGACTAAGTCTGCCTAAGTTCAAACATGTTTGTTGTTTGTTTGTATATGTGATTTTGTCCTTCAGTGGATCCCCTAATATCATTCTACTCCCCTGGTCCTTCTGAATTCTTATTCTTAGCCGGCTGAAAGCCAAGGCTACTTAGGTTTCGTCCTTTGACCTCCCTAGTGTGAGCAGTGCTCAGGGTTCTTGAAGCCCTTGGGAACTCTGACACACTAGGGTCTTGGGTTCTATATGCTCAGCCCTCAACAACTGGTTATTTTTGTATCTATGAACATGAATTTTAGAGTTGTTATGAATTGAAGGCATGGCTTGTCGGGGTGTATTTGGGCATGCTGTAGGCTCCCTTTAGCTATATCTATTCTGTAATTTACTATATTCAATTCTAGTCTGTAATAATTATTTGTAATAACAATTCTGGGGTGTTTGTGAAATTGGGAAGGGATTCTTGTTTTACATTTGCAATAAAGTTGGGTAGAAATCCTACCTATAGGTTCGATACTGTGTTGTTAAATGTTGTATGTTAGAAATCATGCCTATAGGTACCTTATTATGTTCAGTCATCACATGCTAGAAGCCATGCCCATAGGTTCAATACTTGGTTCAATGATGTTCTACTTTTGCTTGTTAGAGACCATGCCTATAGGAATTGGTATGATTCAATATATGTGCAAAATCATGTTTTATACTATTCTGTTCACGATTTATAGAAATCATGTCTATAGGATCTAAAATTGAATTAATTGTAGAAAGCATGCCTATAGGTTTGAATCAGTTTAATCATCATTTTGCTCGTCTGCTCAGGAGCTTTTCTTTACACTGTGATGTTACCCTCACTAGAAAGCATGCCTATAGGATTAAAAAAAGTAATTCTGGAGATGTTTATGTGATTTCCATTATTTATTATCTCATAAAACGCTTAGATATCATGCTAGTAAGCTTAATCTCATTATGCTAAAAAATAGTAGGCAAACTTATGTAGGTTTTGGCAATCACACTAAGAAACTGGCTTTGCGCATGACTGTCTGCTCATTCATTCAATATCACATAGAGATCTTGCCTATAGGATTCTACTATTTAATTAATTAAAATCTGTCAAAATGTTAACCAGTTTGGCGTGCATTTGATGTCTAAATGTGGAGGCTAACTTGAGCCCATACTTGCTTCTATTTGAAAGTCCTAAACTGTTTTTGTATGTCGCTAAGTATTTTCCTTTTTGAGCAGCCTAAGTTAAGGTCTAGAACCACCCTGAAATAGAGGTCCAAATGCCTCCTAGACCATAGGCCTGGGACGGGTAGTGCATGCATAGGATACGAATCAGAATTGACTAGAGCCCTTTAGGTAAACAATTTAAAGATAGTAACCGGGTAGCAGGAGATGATAGTCTGTGCCCGCTGAATGATACGAGTAACACCCCATCTTGATGANGCCCCCCCCCCCCCACTTCTGTTTAAAGTAATTCGTTTATTTAATTTGTCCAATTTGTTTCCTTTCCCTTAGACTAATTCATATAATTTGAGTTCAGCCGGGACCCACTATTGGGGACCTCGAGGAGTGCCTAACACCTTCTCCTCAAGGTAATTTGAGCCCTTACCCGATCTTTGGTAACACAAACTAGTAATCCCGAGTCATTTTCAAATAGGTGCCCTAATGCACCTCAAACCCGTTAGGTGGAGACTCTCTCTTTTAATACCCTTCCTTTAAAAGAGTTGTCACGTGTCGAAACCCGATTTCGCGAGAAAAAGGGCGCGACGACCCTGATATCAAAACGTCCACTCCTGGTCAAACTTTTCAAAATTCCAATTTTCGCCATTTTAAGCCTAATTCTATTACGGACCTCCAGATCACAATCCGTACATGCTCCTAAGTCCATAATCACCCAATTAACGGAGCTAACACAACTATCAAAATTCAAATCCGAGGTCGTTTACACATAAGCCAACATCCGGTCAACTTTTCCAACTTAAGCTTTCAATTAAGAGACTACATGTCTCAATTCACTTAGAAATCACTCCGGACCTGAACCAACTAACCCGGTGAGTTATATAACAGTTGTAGAGCACAAAAAGAGCAGAAAATGGGGAATGGGGCTACAACTCTCAAAACGAACAGTCGGGTCGTTACATCCTCACCCTTTTAAACAAATGTTCATCTTCGAACGGGTCTAGAAACATACCTGGAGTCCCAAATAGGTGTGGATATCAACTATGTATCTCCCGCTCGTCTCCCATGTAGCCTCCTCCACAAGCTGACGTCTCCATAGCACCTTCACTGAAACTATATCCTTTGACCTCAACCTTCGAACCTGCCGATACAAAATAGCCACCGACTCTACATCATAGGTCAAACCCAACTGAATCGTGCTAAAATCCAAAAAATGAGACGGATCGCCGATGTACTTCCAGAGCATAGAAACATGAAATACTAGATGCACACTCGACAAACTAGGAGGTAAAGAAATCTTGTAAGCCACCTCCCCAATCCTCCGAAGTACCTCAAACGGCCCAATGAACCGAGGGCTCAACTTGCTCTTCTTCCCGAACCTCATAACACCCTTCATGGGTGAAGCCTTCAGCAGAATCTTCTTCCCAACCATGAAAGACATATCACTGACCTTTTTGTCAGCATAGATCTTCTGTCTAGACTGCGCCATGCGAAGCCACTCTTGAATCAATTTAACCTTGTCCAAAGAATCCTGAACCAAGTCAGTACCCAAAATCCTAGCCTCACCGGCTCAAACCAACCCATCGAAGATCTACACCGCCTCCCATATAAGGCCTCATACAGAGCCATCTGAATGCTCGACTAATAACTGATGTTATAAGAAAACTCCATGAGCAGCAGAAACTAGTCCTATGAACCCCAAAATCAATGACACAAACATATAGCATGTGCTCCAATATCTGAATAGTGCGCTCAGACTTTCCGTCTGTCTGAGGGTGAAAAGTTATGCTCAACTCAATCTGAGTGCCAACTCTCATTGCACGACTCTCCAAAACTATGATGTAAATTGCGTGCCTCTATCTGAAATGATGAAAACTGGCACACCGTGAAGGCGAACAATCTCTCGGATGTAAATCTCAGCCAACCGATATGAAGAATAAGTAGTACCCACTAGAATGAAGTGTGCCGACTTGGTCAGTCGATCCACAATCACCCATTAAGCATCAAAATTCCTCAAAGTCCATGGGAGCCTAACTACGAAATCCATGGTGATCCGCTCCAACTTCCACTCTGGAATCTCTATCCTCTGAAGCAAGCCACCCGATCTCTGATGCTCATTTTTTACCTGCTGACAGTTAAGACACCAAGATACAAAACCAACTATATCCTTATTCATTCTCCTCCACCAATAGCACTTCCTTAGGTCCTAGTACATCTTTGTGGCACCAGGATGAATGGAATACCGCAAAATGTGGGCCTCCTCAAGAATCAACTCCCGTAGCCCATCCACATTGGGCACACAAATCCGGCCCTACATCTTCAACACCCCAGCATCTCCAATAGTCACATCTATGGCATCACAATACTGAACCTTGTCCTTTAGGACAAGTAAATGAGGATCATAATAATGGCGCTCTCTGATACGATCAAATAAGGAAGACCGAGAAACCACACAGGCTAGAACCCAACTGGGCTCCGAAACATCTAACCTCACGAACTAGTTGGCGAAGGCCTGAACATCAACTGCAAAAGGTCTCTCACAACAGGAATGAATGCAAGGCTACCCATACTCACTTCCTTCATACTCAAGGCATCGGCCACCACATTGGCCTTTCCCGGATGATACAGAATAGTACCATCATACTCCTTTAGCAGCTCCAACCATCTCTGCTGCCTCAAATTGAGATCCTTCTGTTTGAATAAGTGCTGGAGGCTCCGATGATATTTAAATACCACAAGACACACCATAGAGATACTGCCTCCAAATCTTCAATGTATGAACAATGGAGCCAACTCCAAATCATGAACATGGTAGTTTTACTTATGAGGCTTCAACTGGCGCAAAGAATAAGCAATCACTCTAACCTCCTGCATCTAAACACACCCAATACTCCGAGAAGCATCACAATACACTATATAAGAACCAGAAGTTGATGGTAGAACTAGAACTAGAGTTGTGGTCAAGGCAGTCTTGAGCTTCTGAAAACTGTCCTCACACTCATCCGACCACTTGAAAGGAGCACCCTTTTGGGTCAATTCGGTCAAGGGTGATGCAGTAGACGAGAAACCTTGCACAAAGCGACGGTAATAACCAGTCAAACCGAGAAAGCTCCTAATCTCTGTAGTCGATGACGGTCTGGGCCAACTCCAAACCGCATCTATCTTCTTCGGATCCACTTGAATATCCTCACTGGACACCACGTGCCCGAAGAACGCTACTGAACTGAGCCAAAACTCACACTTCAAGAACTTGCCATAAATCTTATCCTCCCTCAACCGCTGCAACACAACCCTCAAATACTGGGCATGCTCCTCCTGGCTATGATATTACACCAGGATATCATTAATCAATACAATGACAAACGAGCCGAAGTAAGGCATAAATACATTGTTCATCATATGCATGAACGTTGTTAGGGCGTTGGTCCGCCCGAAAGACATCACAAGGAACTCATAATGACCATAACGGATCGTGAAAGCTGTCTTAAGAATATCTGAGTCCCGAATATTCAACTGGTGATACCCAGACCTCAATCAATCTTGGAGAACACCCTCGCTCCCTGCAGCTGGTAAAATAGATCATCAATACGTGGCAATGGATACTTGTTCTTGATTGTGAGTTTGTTCAACTGCCTATAATCAATGCATATTCTCATAGTACCATTATTGTTCTTCACAAAAAGAACTGGTATACCCCAAGGTGACACATTAGGCCTAATAAACCCCTTATCAAGGAGTTCCTGAAGATGCTCCTTCAACTCTTTCAACTCAGCCAGTGCCATACCGTACGGAGGAATAGAGATGGGTTGAGTGCCCGACATCAAGTCAATGTCCCTGTTGGGCGGCATGCTCGACAGGTCTGCAAGAAACATCTCCAGGAAATATCGCACTACTGAAACTGAATCAATAGCATGGGCCTCAGCACTAACATCCCTCACAAAGGCCAGATAAGATAAACAACCCTTCTCAATCATCCGTTGGGCCTTCAAGTATGAAATCACTCTACTGGGAACATAGTCTAGAGAACCTTGCCACTGAATCGGTGGCAAACCCGGCATCGCCAGCGTCACGGTCTTAGCGTGATAATCCAAAATAGCATGACATAGAGACAACTAATCCATACCCAATATCACATCAAAATCGACCATACTAAGCAGCAAGAGATCAACTCTAGTCTCCAATCCCCCAATAGTCACTACACACAAATGGTACACACGGTCCACAATAATAGTATTGCTCACTGGCATAGATACATGAACAGATGAAGCTAAAGACTTAGGGGGCATATCCAGATAATGAGAAAAATATGATGATACATATGAATAGGTGGAACCAGGGTCAAATAGTACAGAAGCATCTCGGTGACATACTGAGACAATACATGTGATCATTGTGTCTAGAGCAATAACATTTGGTCTAGCAGGGAGTGCATAGAATCGGGTGGGCTGCCACCTAATCGGCCTCCCCCTCTAGGGCGACCCCTAGCTGAATGAGCTCCACCCCGAGTTGGCTGCGCGGGTGGTGAAGTAACGGGTGCTGAAGTCATAGGCTTACTCCTCTGCTGAGCTGAACCTTCTGAGAGGTGTGGAAAATGCCTCTTGATATAATCCAAATCTCCATACTCAAAGCAACCTCTCTGTGTGAATGTTGGTAGGGATTGAAGGGAGCCCCGAGCACCGGGATAACTGCTAGAAGAACCCGACATAGATGAACCCTGAGCTGATGGTGCATGAGATGAACTTTGATATGGAAGAGTACTGAAAGCTGAGTGACCCTGTTGAGAACTGTGTGAACCATGGCCAGATAATGCACCACGGTGATCTGGATGAGCCGTCTGAGCATGTCTATAGGGACGAACCCTGTCGTGGTAGAACTAACCTCCAAAAGGAACACCAATAAAACCACCTGATCCACGACACCTCTTGGCCTCCCTCTCAACCCGCTCCTAGCTGCGGACCATCTCTATCTGCCGAGCAATGTCAACAACCTCATCGAAAGTAGCACCAGATACCCTCTCTCTAGTCATAAGAAACCGCAGCTGAACTGTGAGGCCATTAATGAACCTCCTGATTCTCTCCCTATCAGTGGGAACCAACCAAACTGCATGACGGGCCAACTCATAAAACCTCATCTCATACTTCATCACAGATATGTCATCCTAACGCAACTGCTCAAACTGTCTGCGCAGCTCCTCTCTATGAGACTGCGGCACGTACTTCTCCAGGAAGAGAACGAAGAACTCCTTCCATGTAAGTGGCGCTGAACCAACCGGCCTATGCCTCTCATAATCCTCCCATCAACTGAAGGCAGCCCCAAAAAACTGAAAAGTAGTGAACGCGACCCCACTGTTCTCCAGAATACCTGCGATATGAAGAATCCTCTAACACTTGTCCAAGAAACCTTGGGCATCCTCCGACTCCGTCCCGCTAAAATATGGAGGTTGGAGTCTACCAAACCTCTCTAGTCTCCGCTGCTCATCATCAGTCATAACAGGAACCTTATGGGTCAGAGCAGCTGCCACCCGTTGGGCTGGTAGTGCCTTCGGTGTCTAGAGTCCCTGCATTACCTGCTCTGGTGTACAAGTGGCGGGAGTCTGAGTACCTCCCCTAGCCTGAGAATTGGTTGTTGCGTCCGGAACAGAGACTGCCTAAGCAAGACTAGTGCACACGGTCAGAATCTGAGCCAAGGCCTCCTAAAGGCCTGGAATCACGATGGGCACCGGTGGTACCTGAGCTGGCCCCACAGGCTCATCCACAACTAGGACCTGCTCCTGAACTAGGGCAACTGGTGGATCTGCAGGTGCTGCCCTAGCTGCTGTACGAGCTGCACCTCTGCCCCTACCGCGACCTCGGCCTCTCGCGACCCTAACTGGTGGTACTGGTGGATGTCCATCCTGCCCAGTAGTACGTGTCCTCGCCATCTGTGAGATAATAGAATAACGAAGTTTAGTTACCAGAATCAATGATTCGCATGACAAGAATTCAAAAATGTGAAGTTTCCTAAGGGTTCGGCAGCCTCTCGAAGATAAGTACAGACGTCTCCATACCGATCCGCAAAACTCTACTAAACCTACTTATGACTCGTAAGACCTATGTAACCTAGGCTATGATACCAACTTGTCATGACCCAAAACCAATCGTCGTGATGACGCTTATCGTGGAACTAGGCAAGCCACTACTCAAACATCTCAACACAGTAAAAGCTTTCAAAATATAGACAAAAAAAATTAATATTTAAGAAAACGCTTTATGAAACAGAAATAAACCCGCAACACAATACAATTTATCCCAAAACCGGGGTGTCACCGAGTACATGAGCATCTATACCGGAATATAGTCTACTACAATGTCTAAGGAATATGAACTGAAATACATATAAAGATAATGAAGAAGAGTCAAGGCCTGCGAACGCCATGCAACTACCTTGATAGTGTCGAGATCTTGAATCCTCAATTAGCAACCGCCATGACTCGAAGCACCTGGATTTTCACACGAGGTGCAGGGTGTAGCGTGAGTAAAACCAACCCAATAAGTAACAAATCCAACCTTTGGACTGAAAGGTAGTGAGAATCTCAACCGACACAGCTCAATATAGAAATAACAGTGTAGGAACGTAGATATGCTTTCAAGTTCAATAGATAACTCAAAATAGTAAAATAGATCAAATCTGAATGATATGACGAATATAACTCCTCTACTTCTACATGCAAATGCACATATTGTATGCGATGCACCATGTTGATAGCCTCATGTGCTCACAATCTCAAATGCTCAATCAATCGGTACTGTATAAGTCCCATACGACCCAGGGAAGATCCATCCTGGAATAGATACATCACTGACCATCAGTCACCAAGTACCGAGTAGGGCCAATCCAGCCCGTGGAGAAGATCCATCTCCAGGTATATAATGCTTCAGACAAGATCCATGTCTAGGGAAGATCCATCCCTCAATAATATCAACTGCGCTCACTGGGGGTGTGTACAGGCTCCGGAGGGGCTCCTTCAACCCAAGCGCTATCATAAATCAGTTTAACCACTGCGACGTGTAGCTCGATCCCATAAATGTCACTCATAATTAGGCTCTCGGCCTCACTCAATCATCAATCTCTCTAGTCTCACTCACGATCTCACGAATGTCATGAAAAATAGCTCGAACATGATGATATGATGTATCAACAAATAACAACAGAGTTTGAGATAAGATATGAAATGAATGAACATGACAGAGTACAAAATATCAATGAGATCAATAAGTCAACAGCAAGAAACAACCACTATGGATCCCAACAGTACCAGCATATAGCCTAAACATGATCTCTAGCATGATTGACAACTCAGTTATTTTATCACATGGTGAAAATACTTATATCAACAAGATATGACCACTTTACAGTGCCATGGAATCGACCAGGTCCCTATTCACACGGTGCACGCCCGCACACCCGTCACTTGGCTTGTGCTTCACCTCAATACCAATCACATAACACATAATTCGGGGTTTTGAACCCTCAGAACCAAGTTTGAAAGTGTAACTTACCTCAATCCGGGCAAAATTCTACTCCAACACGCCTTTGCGTCTCAAAAACGGTCTCCAAACGTCCTGAATCTAGCCATAAGCAGTACAATACAATCAATATGGGCTAAAGGAAAGAATTCCACAAGAAAATATGAATTTATAAGCCAAAATACGAAATTGGCCAAAAGCCCCCCCGAGCCCACGTCTCTAAATCCAACAAACGTAACAAAATCGGAAAGCCCATTCACTCACAAGTCCAACCATAGAATTTTTATCAAAATCTAACACCAAATTGTCGCCTAAAACCCCCAAATCCACTCTCCAAATCCCTAGCCTCAAACCCCCAAATTTCCCCTCAAAACCACACAATATAGGTGGGAAAAATAATGGGGAAACAAGATTACTGATCAAAAACGAGTACAAGAAGCTTACCTCAAGAATGACCTCGAAAATCCTCTCCAAAATCACCCAAGACCAAGTTCAAAATGTTAAAATGAAGCCAAAATCACGAACCCTCATTTTTAAACATTCTGCCCAGGCTTTTCGCACCTGTGGCCATGTTTCTGCACCTGTAGAACAACTTTTACGGAAGCCACTTAAGTTCCCCAAGTTCGCATCAGCACTCCAGGTTCCACACTTGCGGAGGCGCTTCTGTGGCCATCTATCCGCTTCTGCGAAAACAGTCCCTACCTCAACTCCACATCTGCGGATCCTCGCTCGCACCTGCAGGCTCGCAGATGCGGTTAACCCCTCGCACCTGCGCCCTGCCCTGGCCAACCCAGCTCCGTTCCCGCGATGGAAAGCTCGCTTCTGCGATGAGATTTCCCAGGTGCGTTTACACCAGCTGAGTCCAAACTTCAGCAGTTCCTCAAATCAACTCCAAGTCTGTTAACCGCCTGAAATCAACCCGAGGCCTCCGGGACCTCAACCAAACATACTAACAAGTCCTAAAGCACAATACGAACTTGGTCGAACCCTAAAATCATCTCAAACAATATCAAAAGCACGAATTACATACGGATTCAAGCCTAATGAACTTTGAAAATTTTAAATTATACAAATGATGCCAACACCTATCAAATCACGTCCGATTAACCTCAAATTTTGTTACAAGTCACAAATGACCCCACGAACCTACTCCAACTTCCGAAAATCCAATCCTATCAAAAAGTCCACTCCCGGTCAAACTTTTCAAAATTCCAACTTTCACCATTTCAAGCCTAATTCTATTACAGACTTCCAGATCACAATCCAGACACGCTTCTAAGTCCAGAATCACTCAACGGAACTAACAGAACTATCAAAATTCAAATCCGAGGTCGTTTACACATAAGTCAATATCCGGTCAACTTTTTCAACTTAAACTTTCAATTAAGAGACTAAGTGTCTCAATTCACTCTAAAATCACTCCGGACCTGAACCAACTAACCCGGTGAGTCATATAACAGTTGTATAGCACAAAAGGAGCAGAAAATGGAAGAACGGGACTACAACTCTCGAAACAACCGGCCGGGTCGTTATAATAATTTTATTGATACAATGGTAAAATTTAGTGATCATTCGTTAAACTAACATCTTATTCTGTATGAGAAAGGAGAGCAATAGGCTATAAAAACATTAGATGAGAAAGCGACCAAGTTTTTACGGGAAATGCCAACTTAGTGAGTACCATATTCTAGCTCAGAGGTAGGACATATATGTTCAGAAATCAGTCCTTGGCCCCACTGGATTTTAAAGCTAGTTTCGTGCTGGGTAACACCTTTGCAAATATGGAAACTACCATGTGAAACAATGTATACTGCTGCTTTAAGAATTAAGAGGGGCAGGTTGAGTTGCACTCGAAAGAACACAAGTCAAATTTCCAACTGTTTTAGGAACAGCAGAACATATGATCTTTGTTGAAACCTACAACTCTACTACTCCCATTAGATTAACAAATAATAACCACAGCGCTAACCCAAAACGCGTTATTATTCCCTTTAGTAGCATGTTAAGATCAACCACCTTTAGCCTCGTCACAGACTTACAGCTAGGGTTGGCAAACGGGGTCAGGCCGGCTATATATGAACGGGTTGAAAACGGATAAAGTAAAAATAGATAAATTATTCGATTCGATCGATATTTACTATAGATAAAAAAGAGTTAACCGGCAGATAAATAATATGGGTATCCATATTATCCATGACTTCTTGATAATGATCACTTTTGAAAGAATACCTAGGATTTCTCAAACTTGAAGAACTCCCAATTTGAAGCCTTATAAATATAAAAGTTAAACTCATTAGTTATCTATTTTCTAAGTGGATAATAAGGTTTACTCATATTTAACTCGTTTTTAAAAAGTTCTTATCAATTTATTTTTTAATAAAGAATATAAATGAATAACTGTTTTCTTTTAACCATTTTGCAACCACTACTTAAGTAATAACCATTTACCCCAAAGGCAGAAAAGGTTTCATGTTATTCCCTTCAATTTGAACCCATTGAAATGTCTAGCAGTACGCGCACCCCATAAATTGCAAAGTGCAGTTAATTTGAGCAAAATTCTAAGTTTGGTCAACCAGGCAGATAGATGCACCGTCAAGGCGCCGCTTAGCCTATTGGTTATTTGACACGTTGAGAATTTAAATTGCCTCTTTGCATGGTTATTAGCTGGCTTATTAGTCCAAATAATGTAGGTTTCTTTTGACTTCGACTATTGTCCAAACCGATGGACTTCTCCTTCTTGGTAATCATTTGATCACATAATAAAATACGGTTAATAGGTGGTGTTTCTTTTATGGGTCCCACAATTCATATATGTGTCTGTATTTTATAATTCCACAATTTACTAACGTCCTATAAATTCTAAGTAGTTAAACTTATATTTCAACAAAAGTAGTCATTTTGCTTCTCTTTCTTGACTTGATGACCATTATTTGAAAATCTGAACGAACGTCTTTAATATCTCAATGTACGTGTACCTCAATAGGAAGCCTGTGAATGCACCTTTTATTTTATGTAAAGTGACAGATGCCCTTCTCTATAAGATGGGGTGGCCCATGATAATTTCCCAAAATCCCAGCAGCCTCCAGAACAGTTATTTAATTTCTTAATTCATCTTTGTATGTTAATTTGCATGACTTTATTTTCTTAACTGACAAGATACAAAAACCTCCATATTCGGCTGCGGAATTTAATTTGTTAATTATTTAGGATGATGGAGAAACGTTTGAATGCTTTTGTAGAGAGAATGAAGAGTTTGCCAAGATTAATATGGAGAAAAATCTGGAAAGTGGGAAAAGAAGATCGAAGAAAAGTAATTCACTCACTAAAAATGGGACTGTCCTTGACATTGGTCTCTTTATTGTATTTACTGGAGCCATTGTTCAAAGGCATTGGAGAAAATGCTATTTGGGCTGTTATGACTGTTGTGGTTGTTCTTGAATTCACAGCAGGTAATTATTCCATATTGATTTTATGTGTCTGTGTTTTATAATTCCATGTTAGTCAATTCTTCTTCTTCTTCTTCTTCTTCTTCTTCTTGTGAATGACATGGTTTTTGTTTTTAAATTATGGATAGGTGCAACATTATATAAAGGGCTTAATAGAGGACTTGGGACAGTATTTGCAGGATCATTGGCATTCTTGATTGAGTGTATTGCAACAGAATCCAGCCACATATTTCATGCTGTTTTCATTGGGACCTCAGTTTTTTTAGTTGGTAATTAAGCTTCACTTATATTGAATTGGAACATTCCAATAGAAAAGTCTTCCACAAAATTAAGAACTGTAATTTTTGTGTATAGTTAATTAAAAGAAAAAAACATGTGATCATGTTACCATTTTTTTTTTCTTACTTTAATTTATTTTACCCTGAATAAGAAAAAGACATTCCCAGGATCTAATTAATTGATTTCTAATCTTACAGGAGCTGTGGCTACGTACATGAGATTTTTTCCTCACATAAAGAAAAACTATGACTATGGTGTGGTGATATTCCTCTTGACATTTAATTTGATCACAGTGTCAAGCTATCGTGTTGATAGTGTGTTGAAAATTGCCCATGAGCGCTTTTACACCATAGTCATTGGCTGTGCTATCTGTCTCCTCATGAGCCTATTGGTATTTCCAATTTGGTCAGGAGAAGACCTCCACATATCGACTGTTGCCAAATTCGATGGCTTAGCAATATCTATTGAAGGTAGGCTAGATAGATGTTGAACGAGCACAATATATTTTCATATTATTCGGACAAAGTTTCCTTAAACTTTGATGTTATTTTAACAAAAGCTACCAACCTTTGTTGAGCTAGAAATTAATAAAATTTGTGGCATGCTCGATTTTTTTTACATGATTAGTGTGATTTAACCTATTATAAGAGGTTAGTTACTCACCAGTCTCATTTCATGTGATGCGCTTTGACAGGACACATAATTTAAAAAAAAAAAAAAATATTGAAAAACTTATAGTCTAAAACAAAACTTTTGTGTTTCTGTAAATCATCTTGGGACAAAATGAAAATCTTAAAGCAAAATTGTTTCGAATTATAAAAATTAATTATTTTTTGGAACAAACTAAAAATGAAATTGCATCAAATAAATTGGAATATAGATAGTACTATTTATCATATGCACCTATTCATGCTTTTCATAGAAATTTAAATGTAATTACCTTTTAAATTGCCGGTACACAAATTTAATTTAACCTCATAACAAAATTAATGGATAATCCGTGAGGACTATGACTATTTTATATTTCCGTTTTAAGGTTGCTAACTCCATAAAATTGTTAGCTTTAATTAGTGCCTCATATTCATATATTATCATATATAATAAAAAAGATTGATGAGATCTTTATTCAACTAAACTTTTCAGGTTGCATTAATGAGTACTTTAACGATAAGGAAGAAGAAGAAAAAGCCAGAGAAAATTCAATGGAAATGGGGGATCCCATTTACAATGGCTACAAGGCAGTTTTAGATTCCAAATCATCTGATGAAACTTTGGTAAGTACCTGAATTATCTCATGAAGATGTCCACTATTTGAGATAGTTATTAGCTATTGAATTAGAAAATTTAATTTGCTCCTATCAAGATATCTTAGAATATTTAATTAAGTACAAAAAATTTTGAATGGATCAGGCACTATATGCAAGTTGGGAACCAAGATATTTAAGACGTTGTTCGAGGTTGCCGTGGCAGCAATATGTAAAATTGGGGACTGTTCTTCGCCATTTTGGATACACAGTAGTGGCTTTACATGGATGCCTGCAAACTGAAATTAAGGTGATATTCCTCCCATAGTCTTAACATTTTTTTCTTCTTTCTTTATTCTAAATCCATTGATTCAATTCATTCATATTAACACCAGATTGACCCACTGTAAAACACCTTATACATTTGGTTAGATAGAGATAGAATCTCAATCATCTCAATAACAATAATAACGTACCCAGGGTGATTCCACAAGTCACAAGTGGAGGTCTAGGAAGGATATAATATACGCAGACTTTCTTGTGTGAAATAGAAGATTGTTCCTGATAGACCCTCGGCTCAAGAAAAACATCTCATTAGTGTTTTTTTCTTGGTTTTCTTTTTTAACGTGTTTGCACATTGCACTACCTTACAGGGCGGAGGGAGAATATAACTACGGGTTCAGCCAAACCCAGTAGCTTTCGTTTAGACCATGTATTTGTCTTAAGTAATACATTGAACATGTATAAATCATTAATTTAAATCTCATTAAATTAAAAAATTTAGAATTCCGAATTTATAAGTTTCAAATTCTGGCTCCGCCTCTGCTACGTTAACGTTAGCACTGTCTTGACGCATGGACGATCAGCTAGTTTTATATAAGAGGAAAGTACGTAGACCATGGATTAAGTTTGGTGGTTATTCAAATAGGGTAGAGAGTACCATATATATTCAGTAATCTATCTACATTTTGTGCTCACTAAGTCAACAAGAGCAGCATGTGATGCCTAAGTTTTGTGCTCACTAAGTCAACAAGAGCCATATGTGCTGCTTCTTGTCCAAAAAGGCTAAACACACACTAGTCAAATACATTAAATACAGAATATTTGATGCGATAAGTTGCTTTCTAGCTTTTAGAAATCCAATATATCATTTTATTTTTCAAGTGGGATCACACACGTGATCATATTGTTTCTTTTTGGAAGTAATTTTTTCCAAATTTCCTCCGCATTGTGACCACAACTCTACAAGTGTGCCTCAAATACATAGTACGTATATCAAACGTATTAGACTCTAGATCAAATAATCTCTTATGTGAATGAAAGTTTTAGCTAGTTTTTACTTTCTTAAAATGTGCCTTGATTTTCTTTTTTTGCAGACTCCTCGATCAGTTCGTGTACTGTTCAAAGATCCATGCAATCGACTTGCCAAAGAAGTGACAAAGGCACTAAAGGAACTGGGCGATAGCATAAGAAATCGTCGTCAATGCTGCCCAGAAATCCTCTCCAACCATCTCAATGAAGCCTTACAAGACCTCATCAATGCCTTAAAATCCCAACCAAGACTCTTTCTTGGAACTAATAGTAATATAAACATATTAGCCTTAGCAGGCGCAATATCCTCTAGGCAAAAATCTAGTAAAGATTTTGTAGTCTCTTTATCGGGTTTAAATAATAATATTGACACATCCAATGAAGGCCCTGCTCGTCTTGGACTTGGCCGTGACTTTTTGGCAGGTCAGGCTCATGTGACTACACCAGCATTATCGAAAGACACGTCTAAAAAGGACTCTGAATTACAATTGAAAGAGGCTGGTGGCAGAAAGAGTTTGAGGCCCACATTAAGCAAGATTGGAATAACTAGCCTCGAATTTTTGGAGGCACTACCATTTGCAGCTTTTGCTTCTTTGCTAGTTGAAACAGTTGCACGACTTGATCTGGTTATTGAAGAGGTCGTAGAATTGGGAAGGTTAGCTCATTTCAAGGAGTATAATCCTGATGATGATCATGTGGTTGTGACCTGTGATCAGAATCCTAGATTGGAAGATGAGATTGTTAGCAGATTACAAAACCAATTTCCCTCCTCCCATGCAGCAGATTAACTCTAGACTTTAGTAGTTGAGCTGGTTGATAGATAAACTATAGAGAGAAAAAAGAAGGATTTCATGGCGGATAAATTTTCTTTAGTGAGAATATTATACATTTAATTATTTGAAATTATATATGTACTTCATCTTGTTGATAATCTTATACACGCAGTTTGAATAAAATTATACGTATTAGCTGCCTTGTGCATGTTCTATCAAAGGTACGTAATTGAGCATATAACCAGTGTGTGCACGTGTATCTACTACCTTAAACTCAAACTCTGCACACAAACATCTATAAATAAAATTAAAAAAATATGTAATCTATATAAAATTCTGTACTCGTCTCTGCCTTCATTCGAGTTTAGAGGACAAAAGTTTCAAATTTCATACAGATGGCTCCCCATGTAAAACGGATAAGGTTTTGTATGAAGAGAAAAGCGCCAAATAGAAGGAAGCGAAGGAGAGTGCTCTATTTGCTGCATCAGCCATCTTCAAATGACTTTCTCCATTGCAATACTAAATTCCATTCCCTTTCCTTATTGTAAATGTTCTCCGCTGAGTTTATTTAACTGGGATTTTGGTAATAAAAAGACTGATGATAAACCACAAGTTAGATACTATGATCTTGATCTTCCTTTCCCTCCTTCCCTTGTCAGCAAAACATTCTTGAAAGGTACTTCTTTCTTCTCTTCTACATATAATTCACATAAAGAAATTAAAGACTGTAGATTTGGCTCTGACAAGAGTTCATATATATATATATATATATGTTTTTTATTTTTTGTTTGGTTGATGATAAATAAACAGGAAGGGAACTGAAATGCTGCTATAAGGCATCAGTGGATGGATTTAGTGCAACTGAATTTCATAACAACAGTGATTTCAAAGGACCATGTGTGATTATTGGCTACACAACAAAGGCCTTTAAGTTTGGNAAAACAACTCTTGCAGTAGGGGTGAATGTTACAGGTTCTCATCCTATTGAGGAAACCACAAGAGAGCAGTTGTCAAAGGAAAAGGAGAAGACCAAAAAACCTACACAAAATCAGATTCAAACCCAAACAAACAACCAAGAAGAGGAGGATACAAATGGAGGAAATGGGATAGACCTGGATGCAGAATCATCAGCCCAGACTTTTCTAATGATTGCAAGAAAAGGGGATTTATCTCCTAGACAAATTGAGAAAGGAAGATCAGCAGGAAGGGGTAAAAAAAAGAAGGAGATCCCTCAAGTCTCACAAATTTCATCGGGGGTTCAAACAAGGAGAACTTTGTCTAAACACCAATAACTAAAATGAATGCAATCATTTGGAATATTAGGTCTATGGATACAAAAAGATCATTGGAGATACTGGTAACAATGCAAAGACAATACCAATTTGAATTTATTGGAGTGATGGAGCCTATGCAACAATCGAAGAAGGTTGAAAAATATAGGAGGCGGATTGGGTTAGAACAGGTCATTGTGAATTCATCTAACAAGATATGGGTGTTCATTGATGGGAAGTTTGATGTTACAATAGAGATCAATTCAGTACAACAATTATCTTTGAA
>ML395337.1:45015-82459 GCA_005239525.1 Nicotiana knightiana | reverse complement strand
TTGCGACCAAGTACACTCACGTAAGTATACATGGTCGTCAAGTAATAAAGTGACTAAAAGTCATATGTCGAACCCACGAGGACTTGTGATTAACTATTAACTAAATTAGACTCTCCTAATTATCTAAACAAGGATTAAACCCAAAAGTATGCGATTCAAAACTAAATAAAATAAATAAAAACAAATTATGAACTTTGAGCAGAGGAAGGACATATTTTTATATTATTAATGTGATGAAAACAATCTAAGGTTATGGTCTAGCTAACATTCCTATTGTATTCTTCAATTGAATTTACTAACTAATTTATCTAGTTTATTGGTTAAGGGGTTAATATTGCTCATAAGAATGTGTCGAGTTCTTACTAGCCTACTCAAGCTAATCTAACGCCTATATGTCTATGGAATTAGAACTAGCAAGAACGCATTTATAATTCCTGTAAATCAACCAAGCAAGGCAATTAGGTATATATCTATCCTAACCGCAAATCCATTCCCCGATGCCCAGGTTCAAGAACTTGTTCCACTCAATCTTATATGCAATCTAGAATTCCCACTTTCATTTCAACTCTAGATTCGTAGATAGTATTCAATTGGTGATAAAAAAATCAAATAATTAAGCACAATATTGAATAAATAAACCAATACGATAAATCAAGAAATCAAATCAATATCCGAATACCAATAGTCATGAAAGAATCACAATCCTAGAAAGTGAAGTTTAGCTCCACATAGACATGGTATCCAAATAACAAATCATACAAAGAAAGATAAGAATTACTAAGTTTGGTGGAAGAAAAGGTGAATTATGGACTCCACGGCGGCTCTGTGCTTTTGTTTTTCTCTCAATAAATTCCTCCTCCGAGTGTTTCGTACTTTTGTTCTCCTCTAGAAGTCATTTTCCCCTCTTAAAAATAGGTTTAGGTTGGTTTTTATAATAGTTGGGGCGTCTAGGGGTAAAAATACCCGAGTCCTAGTCGGAATAGGGCAATTTCACGTTTTGAGCGTCTAGGGCAGCGTGGAGCGCTGACCCTGGCGCTCAAAAGTTAAGCATTCTGGAAATTGCGCCATAGCCAGCTGTGGCCCTCAAAATTTAATTTTTTCGTTTTTGCTCCGATTTTTCTCAAATTCGCGCCATTTCGTCCCAAATTGCCATCGAATAATTCCTACACATAGAAATACAAAAATTTAGCACAAATCATCATATTAAACATCTTAAATCTACGAGACATGAGCAAAATGTGAGGCGATTTATATTAAAATATGCATACATTAAGTTGATTATCAACACCCCACACTTAAATGTTGCTCGTCCTCGAGTCAACCAACAAATAACTCTATTTTTGAGCACTCTACACTAATGACCATGGTTGATAGAAAAAATTAAATTCTAGAAAATGTAGTCACCACACGCTGCCCTTTAACTTGTGCAATACTTCAAAAATATTCAAACAAAGACAACTTGCTCACAACAATCCTAACCTCAAAAACCGACTCAATGTCACAATGCACTCATGGCTTGAACACCCAACGTCGTAGAGAAGTCTAATAATGTTATCTATCCCTCGTGAAACCATGTTCCCTCACAACAAGAACAAGAGAGAAAGTTCAATCCACACATTCGAATCTCATGATCAAATATATTTTATTGACTTACATATATCAAATAAAATCGCTCACTCTCACAAAGATGTCACATGCATGCAATTGGTACCATAGGCTTTCCCTTAATGTAAATCTCTACTAATGTAAGCTCGCTCTATCTAAAATCAATTAGGACTTTTTTATGATTGTAATGTGAGCTAAGAGACGGGTAGGATATATTTAAGGAATAGTGACTCACCCTCCTAAGCATTTTAACACATCACAAAATTACTTTAAGCGTATTTTCTTCAACACCACTTCAATTTCACAAATAATATCACCCCCCGAAATGTTCACTTCTTTTTTAAGCACTACTTTAATTTATACACACTAGCAAGAACAAGACAACAATTTATTCATCTCTATTTTCTTTTTTCTTTCTAGAATTTTCTCTCTTTTTTTTTAACTATATTTTTTTCAATTTTCGCTAATGGTATATTATTTTATAAAACAAGTGCACCTTTCTTCCTTTTATTGGTTCCACTCAAAAGACACCCCACACTTAGTCCCTTCTTACTTATTTTAGAGCTCATTTCACAATTAAAGTGCTTTAAGAGGTAAAAGGATAAAAACAATATCAATTAAGAATAAAAAGGGTATATGCTTGTAATATGGGTGCCAAATAAAAGTCTATAGTCTCAAAGGTGTTAACTAGGGATCAATTTTATTTTGTGATAAGCAATTAAGCTAAAACAGATCAAAGAAAGCCTAAAATCATTTTTCAAACCGAGCATCACCTCAAATT
The DNA here is from genome assembly GCA_005239525.1 of Nicotiana knightiana. Classification (NCBI taxonomy): domain Eukaryota; kingdom Viridiplantae; phylum Streptophyta; class Magnoliopsida; order Solanales; family Solanaceae; genus Nicotiana; species Nicotiana knightiana. The sequence continues at coordinate 80,073 of ML395337.1, read as the reverse complement.
TCGCTTCAACTCACATACGGGACAAGTTATAGACACAAGTACAATGACATGGACTACACAAAAAATCTTACCACACATGGCACATAGCTCATTAAGGACGGTCTCATTCCGATTCTCAAACTAATGCAAGTATTCACAAAGCCACGAGATATTTAGCATAAAGCGCAAAGTGAACACAAGTCATGTAAATGAGACGTAGGCATCACAAAACATGCTATCCAAGTAAGCAAGGTATAATTTCAAATCATAGGGAAGATACTACACATGCCAAAGCCTAAATATGCTACTATCTGACAAGTCAAGGGCGCCTAGGAATCTCATCTTTCTTCCTCCATTTATTCCCTAAATTCTAATCTACTCTAAAAATAAAAGAAATACTACTCCCCGGTTCGAACTACATCCCATGGAAAAGAACCGAAGCAGAAAGAAAAACCACAGGGGATTATTACTACCTAAAGAAATCTAAAAGTCATGTATTTGTGTTTTTCTATTTTTTTTAAATTTTTTTGTGTGTTCTTTATTAGACTTTAGTCCCTCAAGAAAAATGTCTAGGAGATCCATCATCGGAAAAAGTCCAAATTTTTTTTCACTTTTTTTTTAATGATTTTTTTGATTTTTCACATTTAAAAAAGAATAAAAAATTAAGCTACTAAAACTACTATTAAATTACTACACAACTACAAAAACAAAAATAAGAAGCTAAAATAGAAAAATAAGACGCTATATAACATACTGTTACTAATTATCTAGAGGAATTCTCACACCCTACACTTAAAAGAGTGTAATGTTCCCAATGCACAAATAAAACAAAAATAACAAGGGTGAACAAAAAAGTCTCTGAAAGGATAAAGGCCGAAGCAATAGCAGCTCACGAGGTACTCAGACTTTCCCAAGGCCTCGTCCTTTGTATGGCCACCCCACACTTAGTCCTCACCGTCTAGCTCATTTTTGCACTCTTCCAATGGCTTTGATTCCTATGCTCATAATCCTACCAAATAAAACAACACTAAAAAAATATTAAAAAATATCAAAATAAAAAAAATACACAAAATTAAAAGAAAGCAGTAAAGTTGGGTTGCCTCCCAACAAGCGCCTAATTTAACATCGCGGCACGACTTGAACCACTTTCTGCCTCCACCTCGAACTTATGAATTGTACCCCTAACATGGCATCTAGTCTATGGCTATGCTCCTTTGGTGGGAATACAAAATTAAATAGACCAAGTAGAAAAGTTTTCACTCTATTCCTCTCAGCCTTTATATGAGGAATGTAATTTTTTATTTCTGGCACGACAAATCCAAGAATGTAATTAGCATGTTCCTCTTCCATTGACTCCTCCAAAGGCTTAGATGACTCGATTTCCATGTCATCATCCAAACACAATGTCAAAAAATATTTAGAATGAGGACCAACACGCCTCAACTTTGGAATTGTATTACTATTTATTTCCTCATATTTACATGCACTAGAGTCTTCAAATATAGCACTATCTACTCCCTAATATGACTCTAGAACACTCTCCCCAACATTGACATCCTCAACAAAAATATGGTCTAATTATTGGTATTCTCGTTTTAGCTCCTCAATTTGATCTAGAAGATTTTTTTCAGCTTCACACAACTCATCATTAAATTGTTGGCGTCACACGCATCAACCTTTGCACTCAAATCTGCATCTAAGTTAAACACAGCAAAGCCAAACCTTTCAATTTCTCGTGCAAGTTCAACTCTCTCTTTAGACCAGTCATTCACCAATTTTGTTAGAAGATAATGCCGTTTCTTGTATACTCTTAATCGTGAATATTCTTCCCAATACCAACCCTTACTCCCATATTCAAATTCAGACTTCCCAAAGTTCAAGTCATGACAAGCCCAAAAATACGGGCCATAAAAATCTTCCGTCAACCAAGCTTCTTCATCAATAACCTTACCTCCGGATATTTCATCCCTAAATGCCATGTTGAGTGAAATATGAACACACTAAGAGAAAGATCAAACTTGTTATAAAAATAACAATATTTACAAAAAGAGAAGAAAAAAAATCAAAACTTGTAAAGGTAAAAATAAAAGTCTATAGAAAATAGTTAATTTCTATGTCCCCGGCAACGGTGCCTAAAACTCTTCGCGACCAAACACACTCACACAAGTATACGCGGTCGTCAAGTAATAAAGTGACCAAAAGTAGGATGTCGAACCCACGAGGACTTGTGATTAACTATTAACTAAATTAGACTATCCTAATTATCTAATCAAGGATTAAACCCAAAAGTATGTGATTCTAAACTAATTAAAAATAAATAATAAACTTTGAACAGAGGAAGGACAGATTTTTATATTATCAATGTGATGAAAACGATATAAGGTTATGGTCTAGCTAACATTCCTATTGTATTATTCAATTGAATTTACTAACTAACTTATCTAGTTTATTGGTTAACAGGGTTAATATTGCTCATGAGAATCTGTCAAGTTCTTACTCGCCTATTCAACCTAACCTAACGCCTATATGTCTATGGAATTTGAACTAGCAAGAACACATTTATAATTCCTATAAATCAACCAATCAAGGCAATTAGGTATATGTTTATCCTAACCGTTAATCCATTCCCCGATGCCGAAGTTCAAGAACTTGTTCCACTCAATCTTATATGCAATCTAGAATTCCCACTTTCGAGTTCAACTCTAGATTCGTAGATAGTATTCAATTAGTGATCAAACAATAAAATAATTAAGCACAAGATTGAATAAATAAACCAATACGATAAATCAAGAAATCAAAATCAATATGAATAACAATAGTCATGAAAAAACCACAACCCTAGAACGTGAAGTTAAGCTCTACATAGACATGGTATCCAAACAACAAATCAAACAAAGAAACATAATAATTACTAAGTTTGGTGGAAGAAAAGATGAATTATGGCCTCCACGACGGCTATGCTTGTGTTTTTCTCTCAAAACGTCATTCTCCGAGTGTTTGGTACTTTTTTTCTCCACTAGAAGTCACGTTCCCACCTTCAAAATAGTTTTAGGTTGGTTTTTATAATAGTTGTGGGCGTCTAGGGGTTAAAATACCCGAGTCCTAGTCAGAATAGGGAAATTTCACATTTTGAGAATCCAGGGCAGCGTGGGGCGTTGGCCCTGGCGCTCAAAAGTTAAGCATTCTGGAAACTATGCCACAACCAGTGCCGCACGCAAGTATACGCGTTCGTCAAGTAATAAAGTGACTAAAAGTTGGATGTCGAAGCCACGAGGACTTGTGATTAACTATTAACTAATTAGACTATCATAATTATCTAAACAAGGATTAAACCCAAAAGTATGTGATTCTAAACTAATTAAAATAAATAAAAACAAAGAATGCACTTTGAACAAAGGAAGGACAATTTTTTATATTATCAATGTGATGAAAACGATCTAAGGTTATGGGCTATCAAACATTCCTATTGTATTCTTCAATTGAATTTACTAACTAATTTATCTAGTTTATTGGTTAACAGGGTTAATATTGCTCATAAGAATCTGTCGAGTTCTTACTCGCCTATTCAAGCTAACCTAACGCCTATATGTCTTTGGAATTAGAACTAGCAAGAACGCATTTATAATTCCTGTAAATCAACCAAGCAAGGCAAATAGGTATATGTCTATCCTAACCACGAATCCATTCCCCGATGCCCAGGTTCAAGAACTTACTCTACTTAATCTTATATGCAATCTATAATTCCCACTTTCGAGTTCAACTCTAGATTCGTAGATCTTATTCAAGAGTACCAGGAAGGAGAAGAATAAGCATTACCTCTTATTCAATTGGTGATCAAACAATCAAATAATTAAGCACAAGATTGAATAAATAAGCCAATACGATAATCAAGGACGCAAAATAAATATACGAATAACAATAGTCATGAAAGAACCACAACCATGGAACGTGAAGTTTAGCTCCACATAGACATGGTAGCCAAACAACAAATCATAGAAAGAAACATAAAAAATACTAAATTTGGTGGAAGAAAAGAAGAAACCTGGCCTTCACGGCGGCTCAGTGCTTGTGTTTTTCTCTCAAAAACATCCTTCCGAGTGTTTCATACATTTGTTCTCCTCTAAAAGTCACGTTCCCCCCTCAAAATCACGTTCTCTCCTCAAAATAGGTTTAGGTTGGCTTTTATATGAGTTGGAGGCATCTAGGGGTTAAAATACCCGATTCCTAGTCGGAAGAGGGCAATTTCATGTTTTGAGCGCCCAGGGCAGCGTGGGGCGCAGGCCCCGCGCTGGCTGTGGCCCTCAAAATTCAATTTTTGCCTTTCTGCTCCAATTTTTCTCCAATCCGCACCATTTCGTCCCAAATTGCATCCGAATAATTCCTACACATAGAAATACCAAAATTTAGTACAAATCATCATATTAAACATCTTAAATCTACGAGACTTGAACAAAATGTGAGGCGATTTATATTAAAATATGCATACATTAAGCTGATTATCAAGTGCTGAGCATATTTTTTTTATTTTGGGCAGGGGCAGCCTGGACATGGCATAAGTGCATCAAATTCATCCTACAAATCCTTCAGCTTATTGAAGTAATCAGTGACAGTCATGGTAACCTGTGTGAGGGTGCGAATTTCTCTATGTAGATATAATACTCTAGATCGATTAACTTTGTCAAACCTCTTCTTCAAGTCTTTCCACACTTTGTGTACATCATATGTATACAGAACACAACTCAAAAGAACAGGCCTAACAGAGTTCATAATCCACGATAATACTACAACATTCACTTTCTCCCAGAGATTATGAAGAGCAGGTTCAAATCTAGACTTAGGAAAGTGTCCCATCGGCAAAACCTAATTTTCTTTTCCCTAGTAAACCAAATCTCATGGTACGACTCCACAATGCATAATTATATGATCCATTCAATTGAAGAGAAATAAAGGATCTACCTGGAGTATCAGTTAGTTGAAGGTACAGAGGATGGTTGTGATCAATGACAGGAAAACTTGTGGTTCCAGCAGTGAAGGTACTCGTACCAATAGCGCGAGTGTGTTGAGCATCGGATGGTGAATAATCCTAAATCGCCATTGCAACAACAGAGTAGCAGCAATTTTAAGAATTCGATCAGATATTAAACCCTACATTCGATTTTGAATCACTTTCAGACACTTCAATGTTGTGAGAGAGAAGCGTTGACTGATCAAATGTTGGTGAACTGACGAGCGAACTAGATCGAGAGCTTGGCTCTTATACCTTGTTAACAGCCATGTCAATGGCGGTTAGAGCTTAATTATAGCTGAGCAGTTATGATTGAGAAGAAGAAGATAAGAGAAAGAAGAACGAGGACACCGACTTTGTGAATCTGGAAAAATGAAATTGTCTATTCATTTCAGAGAGAATACAGAGTATATATATAAGGCTACAATACTAACTACCTTCTTAACTAACATTAACCACCTAACTAAATTTTAAACCACTAATTCTACTTCTTAACTTAACTCTAGTATAGTCAGCTTGCTCAACCATGCTCAACAATCTCATTGTTCCTCTTACATTAAACTCGGATCCTATACAGTCTGCGTAATAAAATAGAAAGATACTTCGTCAGAATGATTGGTAGATCATAATACATGTCAAATCACTAAAGCAATCAAGTGAAGACAAAATTAAATAGATAAAAGTGTGTTTTCTTTAACAACTTAAAACTTTAAATGAAAATCCGAAAGGTCACATTATTCAATAGTCCCTAACGGTGCACAATCGAGGATTATGATTGGTTGAGGTCATTCCTTAATTGCCTAATTTAATTGTTTTGTTAACTTTAGGTTTCTTCTTTTTTCTATTTATTTTCATCTATTTTTTCACTTTTACCGTCATCTTATATGAACTCATGTGTTTATGTGCCATTCATTATTTCAGGCAGACACGAACAGTCCTTAAATCTCTTTTTTCAAGATTTCTCCTCCTTTTTTTTGTTGATAATCAAGATTTCATGTATTATCCTTTGTTGTTTTAGTCGTTTTATTTTTTAAATTTTTACTTCTTTTTTTTTTTACCAACATACTCTAAAACAACCCAATCGTAGTCAAAGAGAAAAAAATCCTTTATAAAAAATTCAATCGAAGAAATAACAAAACCCTCGACATACATGCGAACACGTGTGTGTGTATAAACAAAATACATGAATAATCATTTTTTTAAATACTTTTCTATTAGAGATCGCAAACTTTTTAGACATACGTTACATACCAGTATGGAAAAAATATCCACAATGAAGCTTTGTAATGGATCTTCGGATGTTATAAAGAACAGCTTCCAAACAAATGGAGCATAGGGAGTGGGCCGGGAGTTGGGCAGATATTTTTCAGCAGGTGTTGCTTGTAATGACCCGACCGGTCGTTTTGAGCTCTAGCGCGTTATTTGGCGGTTTGAGGCCATGAGCAGCTTCATTTCAGGTATTATGACTTGTAGGCGTGGTCGGAATTGAATTTCGGGAAGTTCGGAGTCGAATTTGAAAGAAAATTCTCATTTATAAAGCCTTAAGTTGGAAGAATTGACTAATATTGCATTTTTGAGTAAACGGTCCCAGAATCATGATTTGAACGTTATAGAAGGTTCGTATGATGATTTCGGACTTGGGCGTATGTTCGGAGCGGGTTTTGGATGACCTAGGAGCGTTTCGGCGCATATTGTGGAAGTTAGTATTTTGGAAGAAATTTCATAAGTCTGGGTTGAAGTGCAATTTAGTGTTATTTATGTCCGTTTGGGATTCCGAGTCTGGTAATAGCTCTGTATGGTGATTCTGGTGTTAGGAGCGCGATCGCAAGTGAATTCGGAGGTCCGGAGGTCACTTTAGAGTCATTTGGCTTTTTAAGAAGTCTGACCGAAAGTGAAAATTTTAATATCGGGGTCGGATTCCAATTCCGATAGTTGGAGCAGGTCCGTAATGTTGAATGTGACTTGTGTGCAAAATTTGGGGGCAATCGGACGTGATTTGACAGGTTTCGGCATCGAATGTAGAAGTTTGAAATTTCAAAGTTCATAAAGATTGAATTGAGTTGCGATCCATTGTTTCGATGTTATTTGAAGTGATTTGAGGCCTCGAGCAGGTCCACAATTATGTTTTGAAACAGGTTGGTGTGATTGGACGGGGTCCCAGGGGCCCCGGATGGATTCCAGGTGGTTAACGGATCGGATTTGGAGTTAAGGAAGGACTGAAGCATCTGGTGTCTGGTGCGACCGCACCTGCGCAATCAGGGCCACAGGTGCGGAGCCGCAGGTGTTGTTTTGGCGTCGCAGATGTTGAATTTGGCTGGCTTGGCTGGGGCGCAGGTGCGAGGTAATTTCCGCACCTACGAAGCGCAGTGCGGAAAAGGAAGCGCAGGTGCAGAGCCCGGCTGGAAAGGAGGAAACCGCAGGTGCGAGTGCTTGGGCGCGCAGGTGCGAGGCTGGAGGCCGTAAGTGCGGAGTTCGGGTCTGGGCAGTGTGTATTTTAAAACTCGAGGTCTTGGCTTATTTGCACCTCATTTCTTCGATGGAAGGAGATTTTGGAGAGGTATTTTCAGCATCTTCCATAAGGTAAGTGATTTCTTCCCATCTTGAGTTAAATACTTGGATTATGCATGGATTAGAGAAGAAAATTTATAGAAATTTGGGGTTTTGGTGGGAAGACATAGAATTTGTATTTTTTGATTTTGACCGCGAATTTGGGCATGAAATTGAAAAAGAATTATATATTTGAGTTCGTAAAGTTATGTCTAATCTTTATCTTTGAAAAATCTCGGAATCCGGGCACGTGGGCCCGAGGGTGATTTTATCCACTTTCGGGCGGAGTTGGGAATTTATATAAATTGAATTGTTATAAGTATTAAAGTATATTTTCATTCTGCATCAATTTGAGTCATCGGAAGGGCTTGGAAGCCGGTTATGAATATTCGGAGCGAGGTAAGTCTCCTTTCTAACCTTGTAAGAGGGAATTGTCCCATAGGTAATATAATTAAATATGTGCTACTATTTGTGGGGGTTACGTTCGCACGAGGTGACGAGAGTCAGTGCGTAACTACTATTATGCTTATGACCGGGTAGTCTAGGCCCCAAAAGCATGTTTTATTTGCCATACTTGTAATCTTACTGATGAGATTAAAGTGTTTAAGCCTTATCGAACTTGGTAAATGAATTTCTGAAAAGGATTTAAATACTATTGTCGTGACCATTAAAAGAGAAATTGTCATTTTCTTGGGTACTTGTTTTCCCGATGTAGTCGGGGTCGACTATGTGAATGTGTATGATTATGTGTGACCGCTTTGCAATTTATATTCTGCGAGCGGGGTGATTTCTTCCACTACTCTCATAGGAGCGGGCTGTACGCCACGGCAGGTTAATAGATGCATCTATGGTTCGCGTCGTTCGACCCTTCGTCAGTGCACAGTTTACATTTATCGTTGGTTCGAGCCGTTCGACCCTCGACATTCCTTGCGCATGATATTTGCTGAGTACTTTCTGAGATTTTTAACTGTTTGCTGGCCATGAATTATAAGTTTTCAACTGAAATGACGAAGATTTAAAGTTTGTAAATGTGGAAGAAGTTGTTATTTCCTATCACTATTTGTTAATTACCTATGATATCCATGCTTAGTGTCACCCTTGATTTTTATTATATTGACCTCTAGAAAGTGTCAAACTCGACCTCTTGTCACTACCTCTTCGAGGTTAGGCGGGATACTTAATGGGTAAACGTTGTATTCGTACTCATACTACACTTGATGTGAATTTTTATTGCACAAGTACATGTATATCTAGTGGCCCCGCTTGACGCAGTGATGTGGCTGACATGGAGACTTAGGAGAGCTGCTCCCCTCGAGCTGACCCACAGCTAACAGAGTCTTCCTCGTATGTATTGTACTTTCTTTACTGTCCCATTTGTATTCTGGACGGTTATTGTATTTCATTTGGTTTATCTTAGAAACTTCTCATGCACTTGTGACACCGAGTTCTGCGATGACTTTGGGATGTATTTGTTGATTGAATTATTTAAAACATCATTGTTTACTTGGTAACTTTATTTGATCTTATATAATGAAATAAAAGGTAACGATTTTCAAAATACTAAAATAGGAATTCATATAACTAATGGGTGTTGGCTTGCCTGACTGTGTTGTCCGGCGCCATCACAACCTTAATGGATTTTGGGCCGTGACAACGTGGATTCAGAGCACTAGGTTCCCTTAGGTCTCCCGAGTCATGAGCAAGTCTAGTAGAGTCTTGTGGATCGGTACGGAGACGTCTGTACTTATCTTCGAAAGGCTACAGGGCTATTAGAAGTACTTCACTTCTTGATTCCTTATCGTGCGATTTGATTCTTTTGAGGCTTATGCATACGTTTCTTCTTACTCAATCTTGTTGATACCCAATTTTACCTCAAATTATTTTCAAACTTGCATATAAGCCCTCAAAATTACTCTTTGTAATAATGAGTGTTTTTCCCTATTTTTTCATATTTTTATTAAATTATTTTCCTGTTTATTTTAATATTTCATATCTTAAAAATTCATAAATTATGCTAGAAATAATTTTAAAATATTTCCCTGCTCAGTATGTTATTTACAATCAAATTTTTTATCTAGTGAAACTAAATTATTTCACAAATTAGCCAATTGGGTCTCATTTAATTTCAATTACAACAATTTTACAATTATAGCCCAACTGAACATTTTATATTATTTTAATGCAAAACTTATGCATCTTTTGCACCTAATATTAGTTAGTTACTGTAATTTTACCTATTTTAACTTAATTTCATTTTTTATAATTATTGGCTATTTTAATTAATTAATTATCTATTTTACGGGTATTTAACATATAGCCACATCTATTTTAATGTTATCCACATTTCAACCCAATATCTAAACCCGATTTACCCAAACCCATAACCCGAATTCGATCCAGCCCAGTCCAAAATTTAACCCGCCCCAACCCCTAATTAAATCTGAGCCGTTGATCAAATGAGATCAACGGCCCAGATTATTTCTTTCCTTAATTAACCCCTAACCTAACCCCCAGAACCCTCTCATTCTTTCGAGACCGACCCTCTCTCTTCTCGTCTCTTTCCCTCCTACTTCTCTCTAGAACCTTCTGGTTCACCTCCTTCTCCGATAAAGTTCATCTCCTCTCCTGCCACCTCCGACCTCTCTCATTTTGACCACCAGCCTCCATGATGCCTCCTTTCTCTGGTTACTTCATCTCTGAAGCCTTCAATGTTTCCGACCATGCCAAATGGTTACTGGGGTTCCTGCTTGGGTAGTTTTTCGGCTCTCTCCGGTGGGGTTTTGACACGATTATTCCATAACCACCACTATCCCTGAGTTTCACGGCAGGTTCTTCAACTTTCTATGGTTTCTTATGAAACCTAATTTTGAACCTTCCACTATTTTTAGATCTGTAACAAATCCATATATATTGCTAGTTCTTTTCTTGTTTTCTTTAAAAATCTCTCAGTTTCCTAAAACGATTTCTCATCTTTTTATAACTAGGGTTTTAAAATCCTTTAAAAAAATAGTTTCTTGCTAATTTCTTAGTATTATTTCGTGATTTTCTTATGTTTGAGCATTATTGGAACCGTTAACCCTCTCATTCTTTCGAGACCGACCCTCTCTCTTCTCGTCTCTTTCCCTCCTACTTCTCTCTAGAACCTTCTGGTTCACCTCCTTCTCCGATAAAGTTCATCTCCTCTCCTGCCACCTCCGACCTCTCTCATTTTGACCACCAGCCTCCATGACGCCTCCTTTCTCTGGTTATTTCATCTCTGAAGCCTTCAATGTTTCCGACCATGCCAAATGGTTACTGGGGTTCCTGCTTGGGTAGTTTTCCGGCTCTCTCCGGTGGGGTTTTGACACGATTATGCCATAACCACCACTATCCCTGAGTTTCACGGCAGGTTCTTCAACTTTCTATGGTTTCTTATGAAACCTAATTTTGAACCTTCCGCTATTTTTAGATCTGTAACGAATCCATATATATTGCTAGTTATTTTCTTGTTTTCTTTAAAAATCTCTCAGTTTCCTAAAACGATTTCTCTTTTTATAACTAGGGTTTTAAAATCCTTTAAAAAATAGTTTCTTGATAATTTCTTAGTATTATTTCGTGATTTTCTTATGTTTGAGCATTATTGGAACCGTTCTCCTTTTGTTTGAGTCATTTTTGTTAAAACCCCTAAATTTCTGGGTTCAATCTATGAGTCTGAGTATTGTTGAAATATTGTTAACCTGTTCTAACATGACTACTGTGGTTGCGTGTATACNTTAACCTGTTCTAGCATGACTACTGTGCTTGCGTGTATATTCTATGTGTGTGCTCGTGATTTCTTGCTCTAAATAATGTTAGGGTTTCTGATTCCTTGTCGTCTCTGCCTAAAACATGCTTATCTAACTGGTTCCTTTAATTATCTGCTATTTTTTCGATACGAATCCCTAATTAAGTGATTAGGGATTCTGATGTTTGCTATGTGTTCTTTCAGTATCGTTTTACTATTTTGAATCTCTGTGATTTGTGCTTTGTTGGTATTCTTTACTGATTGCTAGTTTTCCTTAAAATTTGTGATATTTTCCTTTGATTGACACTGGTTCCTTGTGATTTGAATCTCACTCGAGATTTCCTTGACTGACTTACAGAATTAATTAATATACATTTTCCTTAATTGGTATATTTTGTACCTAGTCCTAATCGCATGCTTTATTCTATAATGTCCCTTATATGATTAAATCAGCTTCTCAGCTGATTCCTTTCCTAATTTGCTGCATGTTAATACTTATTTGAACTCGACTCCTTGATTTAAGGGAGTATCTTAGCTGATTTTACACTAATTGATTTCGAGTCCCCTTAATTACTACTTGACTTTGATTTTTACCTTATTTACTACTTGCTTTTCAACTATATATACTCCTGCTCTTTCATTGTAAAGGGAGATATCAATACTATTCCCTTTTCTCTCTCTCTTGTGTTGGAACTCTCTCTTTTCTCTTTACCCTATTATTGTTCTCTCTGGTCCTATCTATTGTTAGCCGGCTGAAAGCCAAGGCTAACATTGTATTGTCACTTTGCTTTTGCATTCTGCTTTGCTCTCTAATCACTGGTCTGTTCTAATTAATTTACAAGTCTCAAACCAATGTGCTTATTACTGTTTCAGTTTGTCATCTTCCTGATTTTCTTCTATTTGTGCTTCTACTACTCAACATGCAATTAAATCTTTTGTTTATCTGCTAGTACCCATCATTCTTTATCTCTTTCTGACTTACATGTTGGATCAGTGATGCTCATATGACTATTGTTTACTCCTAATTTTACCCGTTATAACTATATTCTGTTGCTGTCTATTATCTTGTCTAAACTTGGACATTTCTTGGTCCCCTGAACTTCTTTGATTTGTGTAATTATGCTTAAAATGAGTTTCTTAAGTCTATGGATCTCCTTTGTTATTATGTGACCTACTTGTCCCCTTACCCCATTATCCTTGTGTGCAATTCTACAATGTTGAACTCTTTTTTTGTGATTAATACTTCTATTGTTTTTCAAAAGCTAATCTTTCAAAACAACTCTCCAGGTTTTGTAAACTCTGTTCAACTACAAACATTTCTCTCCTTCTAGCACATCTCACTACTCTTAGAAATTTAGGTTCTAACCCCTTCATGTGAGCATTGCCTTGGGTACCTCTGAGTACCCATTGAACTCTGACACATAAGGCTAGTAATTCCACACTGCACTTGCTCAACTTTGGTAACTATGTTTGGGTTTTGGTATTGGCCAGGGGTCAATTGGGGCCCTAGGGAGCTTTGCCGCACCCGGACCATGAAAGGCTGTGAAACTCGAAAGGATTGAGGTTGGGAGATATGGGCCTAATTGAAGGCTCCCTATAGAAGTAGCTTCTTATTTTCCTTTCAGTAACGTAATTTATTATCCCTACTTTGTAATAATCTGTAAATAAATATTTGGGGCTGGATAGTAATTATGGGAGGGGATTATGCATGCTTAGATAGTTATGGGTAGAAATCATGACTATAAAATTTATTTACCTATGTGCGCAATAGTATCATGCTTAGGACATGCATACCATGCATTAAAAACCATGTTTAGATTGTTCACTTCAGCATATATGCTATTCTCATGTTTATTTTAGAAATCCTGCTCACAGCAAATAAATATAATAAAATATGTCGTCATGATATTGCTTATGCGTTTGCATCTTGAAATCATGCTTCAGGACTCATAATCAATGTGTGCATAATCAGTACATATATGGACGCCTAGGCAAACCTTAGGCCTAATACCTATTAAAACCAAAATCAACCGTTTTATGTCTTTCCTGTATTAAAAGGTGGTCTTTAAAACCAATGAGCCTTTTTTCGGAAATCCTTTAGACTTTGTTGTTTGTTACCATCCTCAACTCATGCTTTGCCTATAAATTGCTGAATTTTTAAAACCATTCACCTTTTTTTCGAAATACGTACAAATCATTCTATTTATTTAAAGTCCCTGCTCTGCTTTCTAAATTACTTGTTTCTGAAATTATTCATTCACTTTTTACTAAAATTCATTTAAACCGCTGACTCCTACTCTGTTTTTGAACTACTAGATTTCCAAAATCAGTCACTCCTTTCTGCAAATCTCTTTGTTTATATTTAATCCTGTTCTGTCTTCAAACTACTATGTTTTATTCAGGCTTTATTACTGAGTTATTTTCAAAGTATTCCCTTTGCTAAAAGCTCGTTGAAACCTGTTGTTTTGACACACAAATCTCCTATTTTAAGTTCTAACCTTGAGACCCTTATTGTGTTTGATACATGCTATTTATGTGTTTATTTGTGGAGGGATATATGAGCCCCTAACTGCCTATGTGAATCGTTTATGTGCAAGTCCTAACTGTTTTTCTACTTGTCGCCTAGCGTTGATCCTTTAAAATTTAAGGGTTCATCCTAGTACCCACCTTGCAGGATTAGTAGTCCTAAACACCCTGCCGGACTTATAGAATGGAATGGGTAATAACACGCAATAAGCTTTCGTGACCAGCACGCGCTTCTAACCTCTACTGGGTGGGAAGGGTAGAATACAGATATGATGACCGGTGCGCTAATGCCACGTGTAGTCCCTCTTCGAGGAGTGATTATCGGGTATTGCATTAATGTGATCCGTATCACTTTAAACCTAGGACAATTCTTTCCAAATGTTTTTACTCTGATGTTCTTCCCAAAAACCTTTAAAGATTTTCATACTTGTTTGAAATCCCCTCTTATATGAACCTTACTTGCTATTTGTTTGCCGTCCAAATTCACAAAACTTCTTGGCTGGGACCCACAATTGTGGATCTTGAGGGTGCCTACCACCTTCCCCTTAGGATAACTTCAAGACCTTACCCAATCTCTGGTAATGCAAACTAGTTCATGAGTTATCTACTCTAGGTGCTCTAACGCACCACAAAATCGTTAGGTGGCGACTCTTCCTTAAACCTCTTCCTTTAAGGAGTTGTCCAGAATGTCGTAAACCCGATCTCTCCGCACCTGACCCGTGCGAGGAAAAAGGGGGGGCGCGACAGCATGGCGACTCTGCTGAGGATATTCCCTAGACTTACACCATTACAGGTTGTCTTGTGAATTTGGACCTTTCAATTTCTGTTTAAATGTTTATGCCCTTTCCTATTCCCGTTATGTGCTGTTAATTGTTTAATTTCCCAAGTATTTATTTCGTCTGAACAAAATTGACGTATCTTCATGTTTTCTTTGTAAATGCTTTCAATTATAACTATCGTATTTCCTTTCTTTATAGCTTTCCTCAATGTGAAAATACATGCCTACTTGTTTAAATGTTATTTATTAAATATCATGCTCCTCATTCATATTCCACTCGTGCCAAAAAAAATCCTATAGCAACGCTTACAATGAGTGGTTGCGCTATTCCAATATTACTACCCCTAAATCCAAAAAGGCGTATTTGAGGTAAAACTAGTTGATCATCGGTGCAGTCGACAGTTTCGTGCCTTACCCTTGAGTTGTCCGCTCAAGGGTACCGGTCTAAAACCCCATAGAAACCTTACTCTATTGTATGTTGCATGCATCATGGTCAAACCTAGCAAGGTTAACGTGTTGTCCGCACAAGAACCTTTAAGATAGCCTTGTCCAAACTCCATTGGGTTTCCCTGGAACCCAAATGGACTCCTTCATGTTCTGTGCATTTATTTGGAGAATAAAATGCTCATGCTAATTATTGATGTTAAATAGTCGAGTCTGGTGGGGGTAAAGTCCTAACTTGTTTGTTTTGCAGAAATGAGGCACGAGGTCCCCAGATCCGGCATGGTCACCAATATCCACCCCAAACTACTAAATTGGTGGGAGGATCTTCACTCCAGTGACCAAACAGTCGTCAGAAAACACTTGGGCAACCTGCCCTCTCTTCTGGACATTCAGCCTAACAACATAATGATAGAAGCTGCTACCCTGTTCTGGGACTGTGATCGGTCGGTCATTCGCTTTGGAAACAATGAGATGCCATCATTGCTAGAGGAAATAGGAGGGTTAGTCGGTTTAGCTTGGGAGTCTCCCGAGTTATTGATGCCTGAAAATCGTACAGGCCGAGGTTTTCTCAAGATGATGGGACTAAAGAAAAATCCAAACTTGGTCTGCTTGGAAGACTCGTACATCCCCTTTGACTATTTGTATGAGAGGTATGGTCGTAGCCAGTCTTACAACACTTATCAGGAAGAGTTCGCCCTTACTTCTCTGGGGCACATTCACCACCGGGTATTCATCTTTATAGTATGCTTCTTGGGTCTGATGGTGTTCCCAACAAAGAAAGAAAGAATCCACACCAGGTTGGCTATGGTTACCAAGACTCTGATGGAAGGGGTTGACGGGCAGGACTTCAGTATCGTGCCAATGATCATTGTTGACATGTACCGAGCCTTGGAAAAGTGTCAACGAGGGGCAAAACATTTCAAGGGTTGCAATCTGTTACTCCGACTGTGGCTCATTGAGCATTTGAGAAAGGGCGACTACCGTCAGGACATCCATAGGAGAATTTGGGATGATCATATTGCTTTCCATCATCCAAAGCATATGAACTACATCCCCGACATGTTTGCGCAGCCTAAAAATGCCAATGGATGGGACGAGTTGCTAGGGAATTTGACCGAGGATCAGATTCAGTGGATGTTTGAGTGGTTCCCAACCGACGAGTTCATCATCTGAACTCAAGACACCCTATTTCTATTATAGATTGGTCTAAGAGGTACGTATCCTTATGTCCCAATCAGAGTCATGAGGCAGGCAGGAAGGAAGAAAGTTGTACCAAGGGTCGAGAAAATGAGTCATCTCAGGGCGGATTTCCAAAACGACGGCACCCCTCATAAGTGCCAAGCTCAGCATTTGTGGCACTGCAAGATCTGGATAGAAAAGGACTCTATTGAACCCGACATGTATCATGATAGTTACTCGTCTTATTATCTGGGATGGTTGGAAGATAACTGGGGTGGAAGTATCGAGCAAAGGTTTGCTCAAGGCCACATGGTCATAGATGAGAGGCCGAGGCAACGACTAGACTTAACCAGTTGCGCAAGAGGCTCCGTGATTGTGAAGAAGATCATCAAAAAATACACGAGGCCAACAAGAAGCTCATAGAGGAATGAAATGACATGGCCATCACCTCCACCCAGACGCTAGCACACTTGGAGCGAGGCATAGTCGACTTAGAGGAGAAGTTCATTAGGAGGATCGAGACATGTCAGAAGACCGAGGGAGCCGAAGCAGGAATTCTAGCCAGGACCTACTTGTTGTTGGGACTCCTCGAGATGGGGACGCTGATCAAGGCGAGTAGAGATGTTGAGTCTGGGGAAGGTCCTTCTGGGACCAAGTAGTTAGGATTGTCTTTACTTTGCCTTCTGATATAATAAGGCCCCTGACCATTAGTGACATTTATATTTTACGCATTCCTAGAGTCGTGTTAGATTTGTCTATTTTATTATCAATAAAATGAGGCATTTAGCATCTTAAATTCTCCAAATCAATTTGTTTCTAGGCCTACCTCGGGCACAAAGAGGTCCCCAACTTAGGACACACTTTACATTTCCGCCTTATTTGTTTTAATACTGCAATATTTTTTTATGATCCTCACTAACTTCATTAGTTTTTTGTTTGTTTTCTTTATTTATTATTCCTCTCCCCAAAGGTTGGTTCTTGCATTCTGGCATCATCCGGCTACATCACAAGATCAAAGGGCCCTCCTCCTACTCCTCCTTCTAGTCCTCCCAAAGGAAAAAGCAAGGGTAAAACTAAGATGGCAGAGGCAAGCTGTCACGACCCCAAATCCAGGACAGTCGTGATGGCTCCTATCATGGAACCAGGCCAGCGAAAACCCAAACTCGAATCATAATAAGCTCCCCTTTTACATCTTTACTATACTGATTTCCCATAAAGGTTCCTTTAAATATTTATAAAACAGTTAAATATATACTGAACATTAAATACAACCCCCGAGAACCCAGAGTCACTGGTCATGAGCATCTAGTGAAATAAGCAAAAATAAAGTATTATGATACAAAACTCTGAATCAAAGCTAAATACAACAGGAAGGGAAAGCAGAGATTCTGCGAACACTGAACAGCTACCTCTATATCCCCACGATCCGGCTCCGCTACATATATATATATATATATATATATACATATATATATATATAAGCTAACACTCGATATCTGCTCCTGAATCTGCACACAGAGGTGCAGGGAGTAATGTGAGTACGCCAACTCAGTAGTAATGGAAATAAATCAAGTCTAAGTAGCAAGGAATCACATAAAAATCAATGTCATCAAGTCACAATATACACAGCCTTACTTTCCAATAGTATACATAGATATACGAAATCGTCATGCCTTAGAAATCAACTTCACAAAAGTCCTTAAAACAATGCACATTTTTAACAACTTTAAAACAAGGATTTGGTATGCAAATGAATGTAGTAAAATCATAAGTAGCCCCTCGGGCAAAAACATGTTTCATAATCAGCCCCTCGGACATGCCTCACAAACCCTCAGCACCTCACAATCACTCAGGACCTCACAGCCACTCATGCCTCCCAATCACTCAATCAATCGCACTCGGTGCGCTCACTGGGGGTGTGTACAGACTCCGGAGGGGCTCCGTCAACCCAAGCGCTAATATCACTCAGCACCTCACCATCACTCTTGGCCCTTGGCCACACTCGGTGGAACCACTCGAAAAGCCCCTCGGGCGAAGTAATAGAACGGGGTACTCGACCCGAAAACATCATTTTACTGCTCATGTAGTGTAAATCAGGCTGAGTTTCAAATAAAAAAGTATGCACAATGATGCTGAGTAAAATCATCAACAGGTAGTGAGGAAAACAACAGTAAAACACCCTCAAAGGGTTCTAAACAGATCGGCACGAGGCCCCAAACATGGCTTATAGCCCAAATATTTCAGAAATCTTTAGAACATAATTTAACATAAGATTTTGAGTAAATGTGCAACTCATTAGTTGCCGCGGGGAGGACCTAGTCCAATCCAAAAATCAGTAAGCACCACATATTCGTCATCCGACATGTGCGCCATTCCAAATTCAGTGAGAAAATAATGCAGTCCGGGGTTCCATACCCTCAGGACAAGATTTAAAACCATTACTTACCTTTACCGGGCCACAACACTAGTCCGCTATGATTTTGCCCCTCAAATTGGCTCCTGATTGCTCCGAATCTAGCCAAAACCAGTTAACATCATCAATATATAACCAAGGAACACAACCCAATCGAAAACTATCAATTTATACAAGAATCTCGAAATTAGGCCAAACCCGAGCCCCGGGACCACATCTCGGAATTCGATAAAATTTGCATCACGAGAACCCTTATCCTCCCACGAGACCGTACATACCAAGAACACTAAAATCAGACAACAATTGCCCACTCAAATCCTCAAAAGAAAATTCACATTCCCATGCACCCTTCTTCCCCAATTTTGGGTTTAATTCCTCAAATTGCATGGTGAGAATCAAGACAAAGTCATGAAATTGAACCAAAGATGGTCGAAGAATACTTACCACAAGAACCCTACTGAAAAGCTCATCCAAATTGACCTTCTCCCGAGCTCTCAAATGGAAAAACAAGTTATGGCGAAGAACCCCCGAAATAGAATTTAAAACTGACTGCCCAAGCCTTTTCTTCACTGTTATCGCGGAAGCTCCCACGCGATCGCGAAGAACAAATTTGCTGCCCCAACAAATTACCCTACGCGATCGCAGACATCCACACGTGATCACGATTCAGCAGGACATAAACCCAGGCGATCGCAAACCACTCTACGCGATCGCGAAGAACAACGGCTCAACCCACATAGCTCTATGCGAATGAAAACAAAGCTACGCGATCGCACTGCGCAAAAACTTCACACGATCGCGATGTCCACCACGCGATCGCATATAAAAAAAATCCTGCCATCCCCAGCAAAATCTGCCCAGATTTGAAGCCAAAAATTTGTCTGTTAACCACCCGAAACACACCTGAGGCCCTCGGGTCCTCAACCAAACATACCAACATGTCCCATAACATCATTCAAACTTAGCCGGGCCTTAGAAACACCAAAAACAACTCAACAACACCAAAATCGCATCAAATTCAAGCCTATGAAACTTTGAAACTTCCAATTTTCGCCAACTACGCCGAAACCAACCAAAACACCTCTGATTGACCTAAAATTTTGCAGACATATTCAAAATGACATTACGAACCTGTTCCGACTTCTGTAATTCCATTCCGACCCTGATAGCCTATTTTCCACTGCCTACCGAAAATCGCCAAAAACTAACTTTTGCCAATTCAAGCCTAATTCTACACCAGACATCACAAAAATATTCCGAACACACTCCTAAGTCTCAAATAACCTAATGAAGCTATACGATCCATAACATCCGCATTCCGAGGTCGTTCACCAATAAATCAACTCTCAGTTGACTTCTTAACTATTAGGCTACCTTGAGAGACTAATTGCCTCAATGCTCACCATGACCACTCTAAACCTGAACCAACCGACCCAACACACATAAATGAAGATGAACCACATAAAATGAAGCAGAAAAGAGGGAAACGAGGCTAAATTCTCGGAACGACCGGCCGGGTCATTACACAAGCAGCGTCAGAAAAGACAACAGGGATGAACAGGTTGAGATCGCTGATGGTCGGGGTATTCAGGTTCTGCAAGAGGGTATGTCTCCACTGGAAAAGGAAGTTGGGTGGAGAAATCTACCACAACATTGAACGAGTTAACGCCATTGATAAGGATAAATGGTGGGACAGTAAGATCAAGGGCATCTTGAACTGGAAACGATAAGAGCCAAGCAAAGGGCTCGGTAAAAATCTCTAGGGAATAACGAAGCCAATAACACTCAAGAAGCACGGTACATCTTTCGGGCTAGGGTATCAGTACACTTGGAAGGAATTCAAGGGTTGGTCGCCACCATGGAGCAATCCTTACTTCTCATTGGAGCAGCCAATACCTCACTTAGAAAAAAATTTCCAGCAAGCTGATATCATCTACGGTACAGACGAAGAGGAAGCATTAGCGGCAATGAAGGATTTATTTTTGGACGATGAGGACATGGGCTGCTGTGTCATTCTTGAAGGGGGGAGGAAGGCCCTTCCATACAGGTCGTGAGTAGAGGATCATATATCAAGAATTGGTATGTCAGGACGACCAAAGCCCGTCGAGCCTCGGGGTAGAAAGGCTAACAAAACGAGCATTTATTTACACCTTATTTATTAAAAAAAATTTCTTCCTTCTCGCATTTTTAATTTCTGCAAGAAAGAGCTCCTATGTTCAAATGATTATTCAATTTAACAAATNTCAAAGCATTTGCAGTTTCTCTATAAATCGTATATTTACTTGCTACTGTTTTCCTCCCCATTACTTTATTTACACAGCATTACTATTACTTATCTTGATGAACCGACGACTATGACATGCAACGAGACAACACAACAAACAGATTCCGATTTAGACGAGGATGATATACCTAAGGATATTGTGAAAGAGGTCGAGAACTTTGAGAATAGACCTAAGTCTAACTTGGACGAGACTGAGGTTGTCAACCTGGGAAACGCAGAGAACGTCAAAAAAACACGCATCAGCGTTCATCTGTCGCCATTAGAAAAGGAGGAATATATAGAGTTTTTAAGAGAATATAAGGACATATTCACCTGGTCGTATAATGAGATGACTGGCCTCAGTACATCTATTGTGGCCCACAAGTTTCCAACCGATCCGACATGCCCACCAGTGAAGCAAAAGCTCAGGAAGTTCAAACCAGACATGAGATTGAAAATCAAAGAAGAGGTCACCAAGCAGATCAACACCAGGGTTCTCCGGGTGGTTGAATACCCGACATGGTTAGCCAACATCGTGCATGTGCCAAAGAAATATGGGAAGGTTAGAGTCTATGTCGACTACCGGGATCTCAACCGGGCCACTCCGAAGGACGACTTCCCTTTGCCAAATATACACTTCTTAATTGACAACTGCGCCAAGCATGAGTTACAGTCCTTTGTAGATTGTTTCGCTGGCTACCATCAGATCTGGATGGACAAGGAAGATGCTGAGAAAATGGCACTCGTCACGCCATGGGGAGTGTATTGTTACAAGATAATTTCATTCGGTATGAAGAATGCAGGGGCCACCTACATGAGGGCCATGACTACTATATTCCACGATATGATTCACAAGGAGATCGAGGTATATGTGGACGACGTCATAATCAAATCAAGGAAAGCCACTAACCATATGGAAGATCTGAGGAAGTTCTTCAACAGGTTAAGGAAGTACAATTTGAAACTTAACCCTGCAAAGTGTGCCTTCGGGGTTCGTGCTGGCAAGTTACTAAGGTTCATCGTTAGTCGCCAAGGAATAGAACTGGATCCATCAAAGGTCAAATCCATCCAAGAATTGCCACAACCAAAGAGCAAGAAGGATATTATGAGTTTCCTGGGGAGGCTCTATTACATCAGCCGGTTCATAGCCCAGTCTACTATCATTTGTGAACTGATCTTCAAAATGTTGAGAAAGGATGCTGCAACCAAATGGACCGATGACTGTCAGAAGGCCTTCGATAGAATCAAGGAGTACCTCTCAACACCACCAGTCCTGGTACCACCCGAGCCAAGTAGACCTCTGTTACTTTACCTTGTTGTGTTAGATGGAACTTTCGGTTGTGTTCTTGGGAAACATGACGAAATAGGAAGGAAAGAGCAGGCAATTTATTATCTTAGCAAGAAATTCACTCCATATGAAGCCCCGTAGTCTTTATTAGAACGCACTTGTTGTGCTCTGGCTTGGGTCGCACAAAATTTGAGGCATTATTTCTGTGCATACACAACATACCTCATATCAAGGATGGATCCGTTGAAATACATCTTTTAGAAGACCATGCCCACCTGCAAACTGGCCAAATGGAAAATCCTGTTAAGTGAGTTAGAAATTATTTACGTGACTCAGAAGGCGGTCAAGGGACAAGCATTAGTAGATCATCTTGCTAAAAATCCTGTGGACGGGAAATACGAACCATTAAAAACCTATTTTCCCGATGAAGAAGTGTCATTCGTAGGAGAGGACATTGCAGAATCCTACGATGGTTGGAGGATATTCTTTGATGGGGCCGCAAACTTCAAAGGCATAGGTATTGGGGCAGTCTTAATATCAGATACCGGTCAGCACTATCCAGTATCCGCCAAACTCAGGTTCCCCTGCACCAACAGTATGGTTGAATATGAGGCTTGCATCTTATGGCTCAACTTGGCCATCGACATGAACGTTTAAGAGTTATTAGTGATTGGTGATTCAGACCTATTAATACACCAAGTACAAGGAGAATAGGTGACCATGAATTCCAAGATACTTGCATATCGACATCGTGTACATGAGTTGAGAAAGAGGTTCACAAAGATAGAGTTCCGGCACGTCCCCAAAATCCAGAATGAGTTCGCCGATGCATTGGCTACCTTGTCATCTATGATTCAGCATCCGAACAAGAATTTCATCGATCCCATCCCAGTGGAGATCCACAATCAGTCGTCCTACTGCACCCATGTTGAAGAAGAAGCAGACGGAAAGCCTTGGTTTCATGATATCAAGGAGTACTTGGCAAAGGGAGAATATCCAGAATTTGCAAACGCTACTCAGAAACGCACACTTCGAAGGTTGTCAAACAATTTCTTTCACAGCGGAGGGATCCTGTATAGGAGGACTCCTAATTNCCTACTGCGCCCATGTTGAAGAAGAAGCAGACGGAAAGCCTTGGTTTCATGATATCAAGGAGTACTTGGCAAAGGGAGAATATCCAGAACTTGCAAACGCTACTCAGAAACGCACACTTCGAAGGTTGTCAAACAATTTCTTTCACAGCGGAGGGATCCTGTATAGGAGGACTCCTAATTTGGGTTTACTAAGGTGTGTCAAAAAAAAAGAAGCAACAAAACTATTGGAGGAGATACATGCTGGTACATGCGGTCCTCATATGAACGGTTTCATTCTAGCAAAGAAGATACTTCGGGTCGGTTATTTCCGTATGACCATGGAAATGGATTGCATCCAGTATGTACGGAAGTTCCACCGTTGTCAGATACATGGGGATATGATAAAGGTACCTCCGAGTGAGCTTAATGCAACAAGTTCACCATGGTCGTTCACCGCCTGGGGCATGGATGTTATTGGACCAATCGAGCTTGCCGCTTCCAACGGACACAGGTTTATTCTGGTTGCCATTGATTACTTTACCAAATGGGTCGAAGCAGCCTCTTACAAAGCAGTTACTAAGAAAGTCGTGGCCGACTTTGTCCGCGACCGCATAGTTTGTCAATTCGGAGTTCCAGAGTCAATCATTACCGACAATGGTTCCAACCTCAACAGTGACCTGATGAGAGCCATGTGTGAAACCTTCAAGGTCAAACACAAGAATTCCACAGCATACAGACCTCAGATGAATGGAGCCGTTGAGGCTGCCAACAAGAATATCAAGAAGATATTGAGAAAGATGATAGAGAAGCACAAGCAATGGCATGAGAAGCTGTCATTCGCCTTACTGGGATACCGCACCACAGTCCGCACATCAACTGGGGCAACTCCTTACATGTTGGTTTATGGTACAGAAGCCGTTATTCCTGCCGAGGTCGAAATTCCATCCCTGAGAATCATACAAGAAGCTGAACTCAGCGATGCAGAGTTGGTACGAAGCCGTTATGAGCAATTGGCCCTCATAGACGGAAAAAGAATGAACGCAGTTTTTCATGGTCAGCTATATCATAACAGAATGACCAGAGCCTTCAACAAGAAAGTGAAGCCGAGACGATTCACACCGGGGCAGCTTGTGTTAAAGAAGATCTTCCTCACCAAAATGAAGCAAAAGGGAAATTCTCTCCCAATTGGCAAGGCCCGTGCTTGGTTCACCGAGTGTTGACATGAGGAGCACTCATACTTGTAGAAATGGATGGAGAAATCTAGCCAAAGCCAATCAACTCAGATGCAGTCAAGCACTACTATGTGTAACTTTCATGCTTTTATCAAATGTTGTAAATTGAACTACGCCTGACCTGATTCCTGTTTAAGAGGGGATAAGTAGGCAGCCCTATGGGTTCGGTCACATTTTAATAAAAAAATTTCATTTCCCCCACGAATGGAAACTGGGGCAGAATTTTGAGGAGGGACCTCAAAATTTCGAAGCAAATGCAGCCGAGCACCACAGCAAGAGAGGTTGCAATGCCTTGAACCGCGTCGTGGTCATCGGTTCATCCAAAAAAAATTATTACTTTAAATTATATGTTATATTTTTATAAAACCATACATTTTTGCTTTCTAAAAAAATAGCTTGTTCAGCAACGCTACCCGTGTGATATTAACAACAAAGTCCTCGTTGTCAAGAGGACAGGCCGAGCCGAGCCAGCGGGGATGCGAACTAACCTTCCCCTTTACAGAACTCACAATTTTTCTTTGGATGCAGGCACTAAGACGGCGAAAGCCCAGAACACATTACTATCTTCGCAAGATGCATATTTCTTGAGGATACGCTCTCAAACTCGTCGCACATGTCGATGCCTACTATCATCACAAACAAACGCTTATTCACCACAATCGTATCACTGCAGTTTATCATCAGCTAAGAACTCTTACTATCGTTTATTTTCCCACACTGCATAAGGATACCATTCTTCCTTCCGAGGTTCTACGCTAGCTCCCCTGCATTTTATTTCCTGCATTGCATAAGTCTACCATTCTTCCTTCTGAGGTTCTACGCTACCTCCCCTGCATTTTATTTCCTGCATTGCATATGTCTACCATTCTTCCTTCTGAGGTTCTACGCTACCTCCCCTGCATTTTATTTCCTGCATTGCATATGTCTACCATTCTTCCTTCTGAGGTTCTACGCTACCTCCCCTGCATTTTATTTCCTGCATTGCATATGTCTACCATTCTTCCTTCTGAGGTTCTACGCTACCTCCCCTGCATTTTATTTCCTGCATTGCATATGTCTACCATTCTTCCTTCTGAGGTTCTACGCTACCTCCCCTGCATTTTATTTCCTGCATTGCAAAAGGCTACTATTCTGCCTTCTGAAGTTCTATGCTACCTCCCCTGCATTGCATAAGGATACCATTATGCCTTCTGAGGTTCTACGCTACCTCTCCTGCATTTTATTTCCTGCACTGCATAAGGCTACCATTCTGCCTTCCGAGGTTCTATACTACCTCCCCTGCATTTTATTTCCTGCACTGCATAAGGCTACCATTCTGCCTTCCGAGGTTCTACGCTACCTCCCCTGCATTTTACTTCATTGCATAAAGCTCATATCTACCTCTTCAAAGCAACCACCTTTCGTGACGTTACTTATTTATGCTTCTCTCGGGCTAAGCTCTGCCCCTCTTTTCTTTCGCAAATTGCAAGACTAAACTTTGTCTTGTTAGCATGATACCACTGCATTCTTCATGGGCTGAAATATCACCAACTTGTCCAAAGGCATCATCATTCGAAGGCACCATCTTCATGGCCCGAGAACATCATTTCATGGCCTGAGGATCTCTTTTATTCAACTTGCATATCATTATTCAAAGGCACCATGGTTCAGAGGCACCATCCTCATGGCCCGGGAACATCATTTCATAGCCTGCGAATCTCGCACCAAGAGATTCATGGCCGAGGACATCATGGTCTAAGGACATCATCCTCAATTGTCCAAAGACAACATTCATAGTCCAACTGGAACTTGCATCATGTTTATATTATGCACGATATATGCTTGTTATTTATTTGCAGGTAATCCGGACGGGACGGCCAGGCAGGCAGGAGTGAACCGCTCCAGTTCTCCGATACAACCCCGTAAGACCTTCCTACTTTACCCTACCTCGCACCTTGCTTCCATTCTTGTGAAACATCACTGGTATATTTTGCCGAGGATTCTGGAACTACATACGGCCTGATTCCTGTAAAACTAGGGATATGTAGGTAGCTCAGAAGCCAGGGTGCAGCCTAAATCTCTCATACAATTTCCATTCGGTCAAAATTGGCCATCATATCTTTACCCGACAACTCTTTCATCCTTTCTGGGTAAAGAGGGGCAGCTGTTGATATTCCCTTTTCCTCAAATTATTTCAAACTTGCATATAAGCCCTCGAAATTACTCTTTGTAATGAGTGTTTTCCCCTATTTTCCCATATTTTTATTAAATTATTTTCCTGTTTATTTTAATATTTCATATCTAAAATATTCATAAATTATGCTAGAAATAATTTTAAAATATTTACCTGATCAGTATGTTATTTACAATAAAAAAATTTATCTAGTGAAACTAAATTATTTCACAAATTAGCCAATTGGGTCTCATTTAATTTCAATTATAACAGTTTTACAATTATAGCCAAATTGAATATTTTATATTATTTTAATGCGAAACTTATGCATCTTTTGCACCTAATATTAGTTCGTTACTGTAATTTACCTATTTTAACTTAATTTCATTTTTTATAATTATTGGCTATTTTAATTAATTAATTATCTATTTTACGAGTATTTAACATATAGCCACATCTATTTTAATGTTAGCCACATTTCAACCCAATCTCTAAACCCAATTTACCCAAACCCATAACCTAAATTTGATCCAGCCCAATCCAAAATTTAACTCGCCCCAACCCCTGATTAAATCTGAGTTGTTGATCAAATGAGATCAACGACCTAGATTATTCTTTCCTTAATCAACCCCTCACCTACNCCCCAGACCCCTCTCATTCTTTTGAGACCGACCCTCTCTCTTCTCGTCTCTTTCCCTCTTATATCTCTCTAGAACCTTCTGGTTCACCTCCTTCTCCAATAAAGTTCATCTCCTCTCCGGCCACCTCCGACCTCTCTCCTTTCGACCACCAGCCTCCATGATGCCTCATTTCTCTGGTTACTTCATCTCTGAAGCCTTCAATGTTTCCGACGATGCCAAACGGTTACTGGGGTTCTAGCTTCGGTGGTTTTCCGGCTCTCTCCGGTGGGGTTTTGACACGATTATGCCATAACCACCACTATCCCTGAGTTTCACGGCAGGTTCTTCTACTTTCTCTGGTTTCTTATGAAACCCTAATTTTGAACCTTCCGATCTTTTTAGATCTATAACAAATCCATATATATTGCTAGTTCTTTTCTTGTTTTCTTTAAAAATCTCACTTTCCTAAACAATTTCTCATCTTTTTATAACTAGGGTTTTAAAATCCTTTACAAAAATAGTTTCTTGATAATTTCTTAGTATTATTTCGTGATTTTATTATGTTTGAGCATTATTGGAACCGTTCTCCTTTTGTTTGAGTCATTTTTTTTAAAAAGCCTAAATTTCTGGGTTCAGCCTATGAGTCCTAGTATTGTTGCAATATTGTTAACATGTTCTAACATGACTACTGTGCTTGCATGTATACTCTATGTGTGCTCGTGATTTTTTTCTCTAAATGATGTTAGGGTTTCTGATTCCTTGTCGTCTCTGCCTAAACCATGCTTGTCTGACTGATTCCATTAATTATCTGCTATTTTTTTTATACGAATCCCTAATTAAGTGATTAGGGATTCTGATGTTTTCTATGTGTTCTTTTAGTATCGTTTTACTATTTTTAATCTCTATGATTAGTGCTTTGTTGGTATTCTTTACTGATTCCTAGTTTTCCTTAAAATTTGTGATGTTTTCCTTTGATTGACACTGGTTCCCTGTGATTTGAATCTCACTCGAGATTTCCTTGACTGACTTATAGAATTAAACTATATTATGCCTTATTTCTGTGAATAAACATGCCGTCGAATTAATTAATATACACTTTCCTTAATTGGTATATTCTGTACCTAGTCCTAACTCAAGCTCTATTCTATAATGTCCCTTATATGATTAAATCAGCTTTTCAGCTGATTCCTTTCCTTATTTGCTAACCTGTTAATACTGATTTGAACTCGAGTCCTTCATTTAAGGGAGTTTCTTTACTGATTTTACACTAATTGATTTCGAGTCCCCTTAATTACTACTTGACTTTGATTTTTACCTTATTTACTACTTTCTTTACAACTATATATACTCCTGCTCTTTCATTGTAAATGGAGACATCAATACCATTCTCTCTGCTCTCTTTCTTGTGCTAGAACTCTCTCTTTTCTCTTTACCCTATTACTGTTCTCTCTGCTCCTGTCTATTGTTAGCCGGCTGAAAGCGAAGGCTAACATTGTATTCTCACTTTGCTTTTGCATTCTACTTTGCTTTCTCATCGCTGGTATGTTCTAATTAATTTACAAGTCTCAACTAATGTTCTTATTATTGTTTCAGTTTGTTATCTTCCTTATTTTCTTCTATTTGTGCTTCTACTGCTCAACATGCAATTGAATCTTTTGTTTATCTGTTAGTACCCATCATGCTTTATCTCTTTATAACTTACATGTTGAGTCAATGATGCTCATATGACTATTGTTTACTCCTAATTTTACCAGTTATAACTGTATTCTGTTGCTGTCTATTATCATGTCTAACCTTGGCCATTTCTTGGTCCCCTAAACTTCTTTGATTTGTGTAATTATTCTTAAATGAGTTTCTTAAGTCTATGGATCTCCTTTGTTATTATGTGACCTACTTGTCCCCTTACCCCATTATCCTTGTGTGTAATTCTACACTGTTGAACTCGTTTTTCTGATTAATACTTCTGTTGTTTTTCAAAAGCTAATCTTTCAACACAACTCTCCAGTTTTTGTAAACTCTGTTCAACTACAAACTTTTCTCTCCTTCTAGCACATCTCACTACTCTTAGAAATTTAGATTCTACCCCCTTCATGTGAGCATTGTCTTGGGTACCTCTGAGTACCCATTGAACTCTGACACACAAGGCTGGTAATTCCACACTGCACTTGCTCAACTTTGATAACTATGTTTGTGTGATGGTATTGGCCAGGGATCCATTCGGCCCCTAGGGAGCTTTTCCACACCCGGACCATGAAAGGCTGTGAAACTCGAAAGGATTAAGGTTGGGAGATATGGGCCTGATTGAAGGCTCCCTAAAGAAGTAGCTTCTTATTTTCCTTTCAGTAACGTAATTTATTATCCCTGGTTTGTAGTAATCTATAAATAAATATTTGGGGCCGGTATGGGAGGGGATTATGCATGCTTAGATAGTTATGGGTAGAAATCATGACTATAGGATTTATTTACCTATGTGCGCAATAGTATCATGCTTAGGACATGCATACCATGCATTAGAAACCATGTTTAGGTTGTTTACTTCAGCATATATGCTATTCTCATGTTTAATTTAGAAATCCTGCTCACAGCTAATAACTATAAAAAAATATGTCGTCGTGATACTGCTTCTGCTTTTCCATCTAGAAATCATGCTTCAGGACTCATAATCATTGTGTGCATAATCAGTACATATACGGACGCCTACGCAAACCTTAGGCCTAATACCTATTAAAACCAAAATCAACTGTTTTATGTCTTGCCTGTGTTAAAAGGTGGTCTTTAAAAGCAATCAGTCCTTTTTTCTGAAATCCTTTAGACTTTGTTGTTTGTTACCATCCTCAACTCATGCTTTGCCTATAAATTGCTGAATTTTTAAAACCATTCACTTTTTTTCCGAAATACGTACAAATCATTTTGTTTATTTAAAGTCCCTGCTCTGCTTTTTAAATTACTGGTTTCTGAAATTATTCATTCACTTTTTACTAAAATTCATTTAAACCGCTGACTCATGATTTGTCTTTTAACTACTAGATTTCCAAAATCAATCACTCATTTCTGCAAATCTCTCTGTTTATATGTAATCCTGTTCTGTCTTCAAACTACTCTATTTTATTTCTGCTTTATTACTGAGTTATTTCAAAATATTACCTTTGCTAAAAGCTCGTTGAAACCTGCTATTTTGACACACAAAGCTCCTGTTTTAAGTTCTGACCTTGAGACCCTTATTGTGTTTGAGACCTGTTATTTATGTGTTTATTTGTGGAGGGATATATGAGCCCCTAACTGCCTATGTGAATCCTTTATGTGCAAGTCCTAACTTTTTTTCTACTTGTCGCCTAGAGTTTATCCTTTAAAACTTAAGGGTTCAGCCTAGTACCCACCTTGCAGGATAGTAGTCCTAAACACCCTCCAGGACTTATAGAATGGGACGGGTAATAGCACGCAATAAGCTTTCGTGACCAGCACGCGCTTCTAACCTCTATGGGGTGGGAAGGGTAGAATACGGATATGATGACCGGTGCGCTAATACCACGTGTAGCCCCACTTCGAGGAGTGATTACCGGATATTGCATTGATGTGATCCGTATTACTTTAAACCTAGGAAAATTCTTTCCAAATGTTTTTACTCTGATGTTTTTCCCAAAAACCTTTAAAGATTTTCATACTTGTTTGAAATCCCCTCTTATATGAACCTTACTTGCTATTTGTTTGCCATCAAAATTCACAAAACTTCTTGGCTGGGACCCACAGTTGTGGATCTTGAGGGGTGCCTAACACCCTCCCCTTAGGATAACTTCAAGCCCTTACCCAATCTCTGGTAATGCAAACTAGTTCATGAGTTATCTACTCTAGGTGCCCTTACGCACCACAAAATTGTTAGGTGGCGACTCTTCCTTTAAGGAGTTGTCCAGAATGTCATAAACCTGATCTCTCCGCACCTGAACCATGCGAGGAAAAAGGGAGGCACGACAAAGCTTACACGTCGCGAAGCGCTTGCTATAAATCGATAATTTTAGGAATTGTAATGGTACTACCGATATGGTGCATGATGTTTTTTCATGCGTAGTTGGTTGGGGGTATTATCATTGCTCTGCGGGAGGATATTATGTTGTTCAACTCAGTAGTTGTGTTTCTGAGAACTTTGAGGCTATGCTCAGGTTGTTATGATGCTTATGATTGGTTATCGCATGGTATTGACATGATGATAGGATGCTTTCCCATATGTCGGGGAAATGAATGACTTGATAGGAGTTCTACTTGGACCGTGATTTCGAGATTTCAGTATTTTATTTCCGGTGAAGGAAAGACAATTGGACTATAAATGATCAGGTTCGGGTTGATAGAGTAATGAGACTGGGTGTTTTCAAGTGAGGTGGAATCTTCATCTATGATGTGGCATCGTTTTCTTTGATCGAATGAGGATGTGTTAAGTTCGTTAGTGCTATAGTTTCTTCAATTGCATTGGGTCATAGTAATGTGAAGTAGTATTTAAGAAGCGACTGTCAGAGATCGTGGTGTGTGGTGGATCAGGATTGAGTAAGTATTTCTAATGTAGGCGGCTCGAGGAAGATGATGTTCGGAGAGTTTTGAGGTTGTGGTGGTTTGCTGGTTTAAGTCCTACAGGGAATGATATTTATTTGAGGCAAAAACTGGGCAACATATGATGAGGAACGGCATGTGGGAAGTTTCAGGCAATGGTTAAATTTCTAGAAGGCTAGGTGTAAGAAGCGAAAGTCGGGCAGTTGCTTAAAGGAGTGAGTTTGACCAAAGTGGGAGAGTGGCAGCGTAGCAAATGAGTTCTGTGGTAAGATAGCTGCACATCTTGAGGAGAAGTTTGGACATATTTGAGAATTTTAGTGGACGGTGATTGGGTCCACGGGCTTAAATTGAAATATTGGCTATTTCGGCGGAAGATTGGTTACAACAGAGAGCAGTTGTTCGATATGAAGAAGTATGCAGCATAGCTGTGAACTTGGAGATATTGTCGCGCATTTAGTAGATGTCCATGAGGAGCGGATGGACTAGTAAAGTTGGTAAATGATAACGGGTGTAGGATGGGTTATTGATGTCGTAGAGATTATGAAGTACAGTGTCTTTGGAAGGTGTCAGTTGGTAATTTTCGCAGGTGGATTATCTTCTGTGAGCAGGTCAGTGGTTGCGTGGTTGGAGGAGTTTTTGCGAGGGATTTTACTGACTATTCAACAAGAGGTCGGATATGAGAATGTGGTTAATGACTCAGAGTGCTTGTGAAATGCTAACGGAAGCATTTCAAGGAATTTGGCGAGTTGGTTATGCAGGATCATGTCAACAAGGAAGGAAGATTCTTGGTGAGTTCCAGATTTGTGTGATAGAGGCTTCAAGCTAAGTGGGAGAGTTCCACCACCTACGATTGGGTTGCATGGGTATCTACTGGCAAAAATTTTGGTTATCAGTATATTAGTGGGTTGTTACAGCTAAGGGGAGAAGACATGAGTAGTAATCGAGCATAGGATTTGATAAATGTGTGCAAAGGTTGGCCTTATGGAATCAGGTGTAGGCTTTGGAAAGATTCAGGATTTATGCTTAGTATAGAGGTAATTTGCAAGGGAAGTGATTCAGTCGGGTGCTTATTCAGGATGGGTGTTCAGGTACCAGTGAAGCTGTGGAGTTGATTATATTCGGGACCAAGTCACAGTGGGTGACTCTTAACAACGGTCCTAGTAAATTCAAAGGTTAGAATGCGGTGTCTAAGGATTTCAAACCCACAGTATGGTTAAGAATCGAGCTTTTACAGCGAAATTTTGAGAAACAGAATATGGTTGGAGTTTCCTATGTTATCTTCGGCATGCAGAGTAGCATTTGGAGGAAAAAGGAGAAAATGACTTCGGGTTCGTAGAAGGGTTATCGAAATGGGTATACCAGTCAAAGATGTGAATATGCGTGCAAGGAGATCATGGAAGGGTTCATGGGCTTGGAGAGAAAGTAATCTCGTGGAATGGAATCACTCGAAGTGAGTATGAATTGAGTTGCTATTTATTGATTTGGAGTTATCATCATTCCTAAGGTGATCACGAATTGGATTAAGGTATAAGATGGGTTGTGTTATATGAGCTTATGGAAGGTTTGATTGAATCTAACTGCGGTATTATGGCGGTGTTAGCGTATGGGCATTATGAGTTATTGTTCATCTTGATCTATGGCTTGAGCAAAGTGGGAGGGGTCTGTTGTCGATAAGTTGATCGCGACGCTAAGTGTCGTATCAGTTTCAGTTTGAGGTATTCGGGTGAATCAGTTATATCCTACAGAGGTGGAGTTTGAGAATGACGCGTGTAGTGGAAATTTGGAAAAGTTAGATGGTCAGCCATGAGGGAAATGGTCTGTCATGGGTAGGCGGATCCTGGAAGGATTATGGTGGCATAGACTATTACCTGCGGATTTGCATGTTTTGTGATTATGAAAATTCACTCGTGTGTCGTTATGCTCCTCTTAAATTAAGTTAAGTAAAAGGTTTCTATGTGATAAAGTGTTCGCCCTAATAGTGGTTCGAGAGTTACGTTGGAATTCTTGTGCTATTTCAAATTGGCATGTTAGGTGCAATGAACAGTATGGAATCTGAGGTAAGGATCAAGGTTGCGGTTCAGTGTTGACAAGGATGTCATGAGCTCGGATGAGAAGGAAAGGGATTTGGATGTTTAGAGTAAGTTGGTATTGTCTTCAGCATCACCCGAGATTGGTGGTTGTGTGAGAGGCTTTGCGTTCTAGTTGCACATTTCTTGGTAGGCTGTACCACATTTGTGTGGCCGGTGGTATGGAGGTGCATACTTGTTATCTAGTGCATGAGGTCGTGGAAGTGTATTCTACGCGAAGATCGTATGAGTGTGACATTTAGTCACTTAATTGATTGAAGATTCCGACCAAGTATAAAGAAGTATAATATTGTTTATTTGAGAGTTTATGCTTGGAGGGTACTCGGTTCATTTTGTTGTGGATGTAGGGGTTCTGCTCCGGCTATGATGGTTGTTCTTGCGTTTTATGAGAAAAAATGGGTTATTATGGACCTAGGTAAGGCTATTAGCCTAGCTCGGTGCGAGCGGAATCGGCTTGAAGGTTGTGAA
This sequence comes from Nicotiana knightiana, assembly GCA_005239525.1. Classification (NCBI taxonomy): domain Eukaryota; kingdom Viridiplantae; phylum Streptophyta; class Magnoliopsida; order Solanales; family Solanaceae; genus Nicotiana; species Nicotiana knightiana. The sequence continues at coordinate 45,720 of ML395337.1, read as the reverse complement.
TGGATTTAAATATTATTATGGGCTCCATGTGAGTCAGAGGTGTTCATTTCAGTATGGAGCTTCTCTCGGAGGGATATTAGAACATTAGATGTTGTTCCATCTTCGTTCATTTCAGGTAATATTCTGTTGTGCCGTGTGAGTTATGAAGGCGGCTTGATAATTTCTTATGTGTTGATATTCCGCGTAGTGATGATGATGTGTGAGTAGGATAGCTCTTGAGATTCAGAGTGTATATACCGCGCCTCAGTTGTGCTTGAGTTTTGTAGTGTATGGCTCTATCAGTCTCCCCAGGATGGTGTTATGCACTTAGCGTGCTTGTGACCGATATTCGATATTTTTTGTGGTATTGAGCAATTTAGCTCGGTGTGTATCTCCTCGTGTGAATTTTATGTGTGGATCAGGTGGCACGCCGCCACGGTTATGTTATTTGTATCGGGTGGCACGCTGCCACGGTTATGTTATTTGGATCGAGTGGCACGCCGCCACGGGCATGTTATTTGGATCGGGTTGCACGCCTGTCACGACCCAAAATTCCCAACCTTAGGGATCGTGATGGCGCCTAACACCACACTTGCTAGGCAAGCCAATGTTAGAGTTCGATTAGCTATTTTCCTTTGATTATCCATTTAAACATAATAAAATAAATTTAAAGTAAACTTAATCTAATGGTTTCCAAAGGAGAACTCCAAATATAAAATAATAAAC
>ML395337.1:33940-44939 GCA_005239525.1 Nicotiana knightiana | reverse complement strand
TACCCCAGGGTTTGGTGTCACAATTCACGAACTACTAAAGAATACAACAAATAATGGCTGAAATTAATAATATAATTGTTTTGAGAAAATATAAAACAGTCTCTACGAACTAAGAGAAGAGTCTCAGGATCTGCGAATGCCGGCAGATATACCTCGTGTCTCCGGATAATGAATAGCGGCAACTAAAAATCTCTACTGCTGGAAGGTACCTAGATCTGCACAAAAGAGTGCAGAGAGTAGTATCACTACAATCGACCTCATGTACTGAGTAAGTGTCGAGCCTAACCTCGACGAAGTAGTGACGAGGCTAAGGCAAGGCAATTATAACTTAACCTGCGATAATATATGTATATAATAAAGTAATAAAATAATCCTACACAAACAAGAAAATATAACTGCAACAATGAATAAATAAAATAACTCAGTCGCCTATTCCAGGCCTCAGCTGTGACCAAGATCCCACATAAATTTCCAAACTTTACTTTAAAATAATCGTGTGTGCATAATATGAGAAACAATAGAGTAAAATAATAAAGCTTCCAAATCTTTATAATTAAAATCAGTAAAACATAAATATCCTCCCTCATCACAGTCTTGTTGCAGCGTGCAACCCGATCCCACCCGTTCACCCTTATAACTATTATTTATTTCCCTGTCCATCCTTATCACTATCATTTATTTCCCCTGTCCACCCTTATCACTATCACTGATTTATTTATCAAAAACGTTCACAATTCAGGCCAAGCCTCTCACAACACATTTATCTCAACAATTGTAAACAGAACACAGTATAGCTCACAAGTTGTATCCAATATTACTTCATAATGAAACCAACCAGAATATATGTAAATATCGTAACACTGTCATCTAACTCAACCTTTATGTACCATAACAAAATCAAGTGAACAACCAACACTTTTAACATGCGTGCAACAATATTTGGCAATAATCTAATGAAAACAAATAGTCAAGTAGCATATGCGGAATAATTCAATTACGTACTTGAACATATTTCTAAAAGCCGCCTATAAATGAATATTTTCATCTATTCACTCATGACCTAAATTTAATGAGCTCCAAATAGTTTATCTTATCCTACCGTTTTACATTTTTAAAGTCTGGAGTCCTACTCTACAATATTATTAATACTTATTTTTGTTTGTTTATTGGTCTAAGGTTTAAGACTTCACTAAATCTTCAAAAGAAAAACATAAAAATGATAATCCAAATGCATTCTTGATCTATATAACATCAAGACAAAAGTACATGTCACTCTTATTCAGGTCTTAGATTTATTACAGCAAAGTTCATCACTTGAACATATAAACCTCAACAATCATAAAACAGTCAAGCCGGGAAGCAAATAAATGGAAAACGGAAAAGGGATCATGGTAAACAACAATTTGGTAGAGCATAGGTACTCGTCACCTCAGCTATACACTATACACAAGCAATTTCCTCTTGAATTCACCTCCAATACACTCGAATATAACCATAATTAACTTACTATCATTAATTAATGCTAAAAGATCTAACCTTACTGAAAATTATAATTTTTCCTAAGTTTTCTCAAAAAAAGTTGAAACCCGACCCCGGGCCCGCTTGGTCCAAACTCGGGGTTTAGACAAATTTACGTGTACCCATTCACCGACGAGCCCGAATATATAAGTAGTTTCGAAATCCAACCTCAATTCGAGGTAAAGATTCATTTTTTACAAAATTCTCTAATTCTACCCAAACCCTCAATTTTTTTAACATGAAAATTCTTAGTTTTTGATTTAAAAGTAATGAAAAACATTGGGTAATTAAAATATAACCAAAAAAAATGACTAGAGAACACTTACCCCAATCCCTATGGTGAAAATTTCCCAAATCCTAGCTCCCCAACTCAAAATATGACCGAATGAACAAACCCTAATTTTATATATTTTTCTACCAGTTATTCTGCCTCGTTTCTCATAACAAACAATCCTGAAACTCGATTTTTATGTCTCCAATGGATTTCTTGTGAAATTCTGGTCAAGTTAGACTTTTGAATCACTCAATTTGATCTTATAATGAATGAGATATGTAGGTTTTAATATTTGCAAATAGTGCAGATTTTTAAATACGCTGCCAGTGGTAATTTCGTAATTAATTTGAAATATCTGGCAACCTTAGTAAAATGACAATAAAATCCTCATACGATGTCCAAATTCAGTGACTCTTTTTGCTACGGCTCCGTAAGTACGATACAGGTCTAATACTTCATTTAAAATAGAAATCAAAGCTCATTTGTTCAATATGATATCATTCATGCTTGAAGAAACGACGTCGAAGCATAAGAAAGAACGAGCGCAACACAACCCAAACATATTCGAAACTCACCCGAGCCCTCGGGGCTCTAAACCAAACATGCACGTAAGTCTAAAAACATCATACAGACTTGTTCGTGCGATTAAGTCATGAAAATAACATGTAAAACTATGAATTAAACCTCAAAACTCATCATTTTTCTCAAGAACACTTCAATTTCACTATTTCTCAACCGGACATCCGAATCACGTCTAATAAACTCCAATTCTCACCAAACATCACAGTTAGTATTCAAATACTATAACAAATCTCTACGGGGCTCCGGAACCAAAATACGACTCTGATATCTATGGTTTCAAACATTAATTCTTTTCTTTATTTCACTAATAATTCAGCAAAATAATTTCTTTCAAAAATTGATTTCTAAGGCTTGGGACGTCGGAATTCATTTTCGAGCATACGACCAAGTCCCATATTTTACTGCGGACCTCTCGGGATCTTCGAAATACAGATTTGGGTCCGTTTCCTAAAAATATTGAGTCAAGTCAACTAAAACTAAAATTTATATTCTGAAAGTTATTATTACTTATATTTTCACATAAAAGCTTTCCGGTTTAACGCCTGGACTACGCACGCATATTGAGGTAGTTAAAATTAGTCATTTTATGGCTAATAACCCTAGAATAGAGTCTTAATTCATAAAATAACCCCTTGGGTCATCATAATCTCCACCTCTAAAACAAATGTCCGTCCTCAAACAAACATAGAAAATTAGCTGAATTGGCAAAAAAATGTGGATATCTACTCTGCATGTCCGACTCAGACTCCCAAGTCGCTGCCTCAAAGGGTTGACCTTTCCATTACACTCGAACTGAAGGAAAACTCTTAGACCTCAAGTGACGAACATGCCGGTCTAGAACGGCTACTGGCTCCTCCTCATAAGTCAAGTCTTTGTCCAACTAGATAGAGCTAAAATCTAACACGGGGGACGGGTCACCATGATTTTTCCGGAGCATAAACCAGCGGAATACCAGATGAACTGAGGAGAACCCTGAAGGCAACGCAAGTCTAAAAGCTACCTCCCCTGCCCGATCAAGAATCTCAAACGGCCCGATATACCTAGGGCTCAACTTACCCTTCTTTCCAAACCTCATAACACCCTTCATGGGCGACACACGAAGCAATACCCTCTCTCCAATCATGAATTCCACATCACGAACCTTACGATCGGCATAACGCTTTTGCCTAGACTGAGCTCTGCTTCTGTCTCTTCCCCTAATCGTAGCTGTCATTGGGGCTTCATCTCTTGTCCGGTTGTAGATGTTTTGCGCGTTGTCGAGATTTTTGAGAGGACGAGAATAGACAAGTTCAATCATCAATGGTAGAATAAATTCGCACGATAGAGTAGAATAGAACTTAAATTGTTCCTAACACCATAGCCTCTGAGAGATAAGTACAGACGTCTCCGTACCGATCCTTCAGACTCTACCAAGTTTGTTCGTGAATTGTGAGATCTAAGCAACCTAGTGCCCTGATACCAACTTGTCACGACCCAAAATTCCCAACCTTTGGGATCGTGATAGCGCCTAACACCACACTTGCTAGGAAAGCCAACGTTAGAGTTCGATTAGCTATTTTCCTTTGATTATCCATTTAAACATAATAAAATAAATTTAAAGTAAACTTAATCTAATGGTTTTCAAAGAATAACTCCAAATATAAAATAATAAATAAACTGACCTACGAACTAATTATATAAATAACTCAAAGACTACCCCAGGGTCTGGTGTCACAATTCACGAACTACTAAATAATACTACAAATTATGGCTGAAAGAAATAATATAACTGTTTTGAGGAAATATAAAACATTTTCTACGAACTAAGAGAAGACTCTCGGGATCTGCGAACGCCGGCAGATATACCTCGTGTCTCCGGATAATAAATAGCGGCAACTAAAAATCTCTACTGTTGGCTGGTACCTGGATCTGCATAAAAGAGTGCAGAGTGTTGTATGAGTATAACCGACCTCATGTACTGAGTAAGTGTCAATCCTAACCTCGATGAAGTAGTGACGAGGCTAAGGCGGGGCAATTATAACTTAACCAGCGACAATATATGTATATAATAAAGTGAAAAAATAATCCTACCCAAACAAGAAAATATAACTACAACAATGAATAAATAAAATAACTCAGTCACCTATTCCAGGCCTCAGCTGTGACCAAGATCCCACATAAATTTCCAACTTTACTTTAAAACAATTGTATGTGCATAATATGAGAAACAATAGAGTAAACCAATAAAGCTTCCAAATCTTTGTAATTAAAATCAGTAAAACATAAATATCCTCCCTCATTACTGTCTTGTTGCGGCGTGCAACCCGATCTCACTTGTCCACCCTTATCACTATTATTTATTTCCCCTGTCCACCCATATCACTATCATTTATTTCCCATGTTCACCCTTATCACTATCATTTATTTTCCATGTCCATCCTTATTACTATCATTTATTTCCCCTTTTCCGCCCTTATCACTAACATATTGTCCACCCTTATCACTATCAATTGATTTATTTATCAAAACCTTTCACAATTCAGGCCAAGCCTTTCACAACACGTTTATCTCAACAATTGTAAATAGAACACAGTATAGCTCACAAGTTGTATCCAATATTATTTCCTAATGAAACCAACTAGAATATATGTAAATATCGTAAAATTGTCATCCAGCTCAACCTTTATGTACCATAACAAAATCAAGGGAACAACCAACACTTTTAACACGCGTGGAAAAATACTTGGCAATAATCTAATGAAAACAAATAGTCAAGTAGCATATGCAGAATAATTCAATTACGTACTTGAACATATTTCTAAAAGCCGCATATAAATGAATATTTTCATAAATTCACTCATGACCTAAATTTAATGAGCTCAAAATAGTTTATCTTATCCTACCGTTTTACATTTTTAAATTCTGGGGTCCTACTCTACAACTTTATCAATAATTTCTTTTTGTTTGTTTATTTGTCTAAGGTTTAAGACTTCACTAAATCTTCAAAATAAAAACATAAACACGATAATCCAAATGCATTCTTCATATATATAACATCAAGAAAAAAGTACATGTGACTCTCATTCAGGTCTTAGATTTATTACAGCAAAGATCATCACTTGACCATATAAACCTCAACAATCATAAAACAGTCAAGCCGGGAAGCAAATAAATGGAAAACGGAAAAGGGATCATGGTATACAACAATATTGTAGTGCATCGGTACTCGTCACCTCACCTATACACTACACACAAACAATTTCACATAACAATCAGGTTGGGGATTCCTATTCCCTCAAGTCAAGGTTAAACCAAGCATTTACCTCAACTTCCCAGGTCAGTCACTGTTTAATTATAGTTTTTCCTCTTGAATTCACCTCCAATACACTCGAATCTAACCATAATTAACTTTATATCATTAATTAGTGCTAAAGGAACTAAATTTACTGAAAATTATAATTTTTCCTAAGTTTTCCCAAAAAAAGTTAAACCCGACCCTAGGCCCGCTTGGTCCAAACTCGGGGTTCGAACCAATTTACGTTTACCCATTAACCCACGAGCCCGAATATACAATTAGTTTCGAAATACGACCTCAATTCGAGGTAAAGATTCGATTTTTTTACAAAATTTCCTAATTCTACCCAAACCCTCCATCTTTTTACCATGAAAATTCTTAGTTTTTGATTTAAAAGTGATGAAAAACATTGGGTAATTGAAATATAACAAAAAAGAAAAACAATAACAGAGAACACTTACCCCAATCCATATGGTGAAAATCGCCCAAATCCGAGCTCCCCAACTCAAAATATGACCGAATGAACAAACCATAGTTTTATATATTTTTCTGCCAGCTATTATGCCTTGTTTCTCGTAACAAACGATCCTGAAACACGATTTTTATGCCTCCAATGGATTCCTTGTGAAATTCTGGTCAAGTTAGGCTTTTTAATCACTCAATTTGACCTTATAATGAATGAGATATGTAGGTTTTAATATTTGCAAATAGTGTAAATTTTTAAATACTCTGTCAGTAGTAATTTTGTAATTAATCTGAAAAATCTGGCAACCTTAATAAAATGACCAGAAAATCCTCATATGATGTCCAAATTCAACGATTCTTTTTGCTACTTGTCCGTATTTATGATGCGGATCCAATAATTTATTCAAAACAGAAATCGGAGCTTATTTGTTCAATATGATATCATTCATGCTTGAAAAAACGACGTCGAATCATAAGAAAGAACGAGCGCAACACAACCCAAACATATTTGAAACTCACCCGAGCCCTCAGGACTCTACACCAAACATGCATGCAACTCTAAAAATATCATACCGACTTACTCGTGCGATCAAGTCATGAAAATAACATGTTAAACTATGAATTAAACCTCAAAACTCATCATTTTTCTCAAGAACACTTCAATTTCACTATTTTTCAACCGGACGTCCGAATCACGTCAAATAAACTCTGATTCTCACCAAACTTCACAGTTAGTATTAAAATACTATAACAAATCTGTACCGGGCGCCGGAACCAAAATACGAGCCTGATACTAATGGTTTCAAACATTAATTCTTTTTTTATTTCATTAATAATTCAGCAAAACAATTTCTTTCAAAAATTGATTTCTAAAGCTTGAGACCTCGGAATTCATTTCCGGGCATATGCCCAAGTCCCATATTTTACTACGGACCTCACGGGACCTTCGAAACACAGAGCCGGGTCCGTTTACTTAAAATGTTGACTCAAGTCAACTAAAACTAAACTTTAAATTCTGAAAATTATTATTTCTTATATTTTCACATGAAAGGTTTCCGATTTCATGCCTGGACTACGCACGCAAATTGAGGTAATTAAAATTAGTCTTTTTATGGCTAATAAGCCTAGAACAGAGTCTTAATTCATAAAATGACCCCTTGGGTCATCACAATCTCCACCTCTAAAACAAACGTTCGTCCTCAAACAGACATAGAAAATTACCTGAATTGGCAAAAAAATTTGGATATCTACTCTGCATGTCCGACTCGGACTCCCAAGTCACTGCCTCAATGGGCTGACCTTTCCATTGCACTCGAACTGAAGGAAAACTCTTAGACCTCAACTGACGAACCTGCCGGTCTAGAACGGCTACCGGCTCCTCCTCATATAGACCAGTGGAATACATGATGAACTGAGGATAACCCTGGAGGCAACACAAGTCTATAAGCTAACTCCCTCACCCGATCAAGAATCACAAACAGCCCGGTATACCTAGGGCTCAACTTACCCTTCTTTGCAACCCTTTGTAGACACTTTGCGCATTGTCGAGATTTGTGAGAGGACGAGAATAGACAAGTTCAATCATCAATGGTAGAATAAATTCACACGATAGAGTAGAATAGAACTTAAATTGTTCCTAACTTCATAGCCTCTGAGAGATAAGTACAGACGTCTCTGTACCGATCCTTCAGACTCTACCAAGTGTTTTCGTGAATTGTGAGACCTAAGCAACCTAGTGCTCTGATACCAACTTGTCACGACCCAAAATTCCTAACCTTAGGGATCGTGATGGCGCCTAACACCACACTTGCTAGGCAAGCCAAGGTTAGAGTTCGATTAGTTATTTTCCTTTGATTATCCATTTAAACATAATAAAATAAATTTAAAGTAAACTTAATCTAATGGTTTTCAAAGAATAACTCCATATATAAAATAATAAACAAATAAATAAACCGAGCCACGAAATAATTATATAAATAACTCTAAGACTACCCCAAGGTCTTGTGTCACAATTCACGAACTACCAAAGAATAATACAAATAATGGCTGAAAGAAATAATATAATTGTTTTGAGGAAATATAAAACAGTCTCCTCGAACTAAGAGAAGACTCTCGGGATCTGCGAACGCCGGCAGATATACCTCGTGTCTCCGGATAATGAATAGCGGCTACTAAAAATATTACTGTTGGCCGGTACCTGGATCTGCACAAAAGAGTGCAAAGTGTAGTATCAGTATAACCGACCTCATGTACTGAGTAAGTACCGATCCTAACCTCAACGAAGTAGTGACGAGGCTAAGGTGGGGCAATTATAACTTAACCTGCGACAATATATGTATATAATAAAGTGATAAAATAATTCTACGCAAACAAGAAAATATAACTACAACAATGAATAAATAAAATAACTCAATCGCCTATTCCAGGCCTCAGCTGTGACCAAGATCCAACATAAATTTCCAAACTTTACTTTAAAACAATCGTATGTGCATAATATGAGAAACAGTATAGTAAAATAATAAGGCTTCCAAATCTTTGTAATTAAAATCAGTCAAACATAAATATCCTCCCTCATCACTGTCTTGTTGCGGCGTGCAACCCGATCCCACATGTCCACCCTTATCACTATTATTTATTTCCCATGTCCACCCTTATCACTATCATTTATGTGATGACCCAAAAGGTCATCCTATGTTAATTTAGCTATATTGGTGTTCCGAGGCCCCGAAAGCCTCTGTTAATCTCACCTCGATATGTGTGCGTAGCCCAGGCGTGTAGCCGAGAAGCTTTTATGTGAAACCTTGATGAAAAGTTGATTTCATAATGATTAATTGATTAAAGTTGACTTTGGTCAACATTTTTGGTAAACAGACCCGGACCCGTGATATGACGGTCCCGGAGGGTCCGTAGAAAAATATGGGACTTAGGCGTATGCCCGGAATTGAGTTCCGAGGTCCCAAGCCCGAGAAATGAATTTTTTAAAGAAAATTATTTTCTGAAAATAATAAAGACTTTTGAAAATGAATTTTGATGTGAAACCTATGTTACCGGGCCCGTATTATGGTTCCGAAGCCCGGAACAGGTTTAATATATGTATGAGCTATCTGTAAAATTTGGTGTAAAACGGACTTGGTTTGACGTGTTTCAGATAAAAAATGGAAAAATTGATAGTTTATGATGTTTGAGAAAATTCTATAGATTTTGGAGTTTAATTCATTGTTTTTGATGTTATTTTGGTGGTTTCATTACTCGAATAAGTCAGTAGGATGATTTTTGAGGTCATGTGTACATTGAGTTTGAGGTTCCGAGGGCTCGGGTGAGTATCGGCTAGGTCCCGGGAGGTCTTTAGGCTTAAAATATAGATGTTGGAGGCCACAGAACTCAAATCTCTGAACTTAGGTCCGCGGTCCTTTTTCGCGGACCGCGCTGAGGGATTCGCGGTCGCGGCCGCGATCGTGTTTTCATGGTCCGCGGTGGAGGAGCTGGGCCACTGGTCCGACTTCGTAGGCCTATATCTTTTTATCTACAAGGAAATTTGAGATGATTCAAACATAAAAGTTTTAGAACATCGTATCTAGTTTCCACAAAGGTAAAGAAATCGTAATTTTGACATCTGTAGAGAATGTTATGGCCTAAATACTAAAGCATGTCACTGCAGTCATTTTTCTTGGGTTTCTTCAGTTTTTCTTGGTCCTTGCTAGCGCGGCCGCAGACCATTTTTTGCTGACCGCAGTGGGGGACCTGAGGGGGGTATAAATGGACGGGAATTTCAGTTCTTTTCATTTTTCAAAGCCCTAAAAACATAAGAGGCGATTTTCCAAACGCTCTTTCTTCTCCAAAATATTAGTAAGTGATTTCTAACTCATTTTCTTTACTCCTTAACTTCATTTTACAAGATTTCACCCTAGAATCTAGGCCTAAAATCATGAAATCAAAGTAGAAATTAGGGGTTTTGGGTAGAGTTAGGGTTTTGGGAATTTTTGGTAATTCAACCTCAATTTGGGGTCGGATTTCAAAACAAATCATATATTTGAACTTGTGGGGGTGTGGGTGATCGGGTTTTGGTGCGAGCCGCGTGTTTTGACCAAGCGGGCCCGGGGTCAAATTTTGGTATGTTTGGAACAATGCTAGGAAATGGATAATAGGCTATGGGATCGATTTATTGAGTCACTAATAATATACTTAAGGTAATTATGTCTAGATATTGTTGTTCCGGAGGTCAATTCAAAAGGAAAGGCGGTGCTAGAGGCTTGATTGCTATTTTTTGACCCGAGGTAAGGGTCTTGCCTAACTTTGGTGAGGGAATAGGTATCGTATTCTATGTGCTAAGTGTTTATCATGTTCAATGCATAGGTGAGGTGACGAGTACCTATGAATTGTGTGTCAAGCATGCCCGTGAGTCCATTTTTGATGAAATTCTTGTTCTTAGTCCCATATCCATTGTATTATGAATTTGTCTCTACATGGAAGTTGATTGTTGTTGAAAACCCTCGTTGCTGAACTTGTGATGTAATGGTACTATTGAGGACCCAACTGTAAAGGATATACTTGAAAAGGTTGGTTATAGCTGAGACCCTTGACGGGCAATTTGTTATGCTAATGACTGATATTTTCCCCTTGCCGGGTGATCATGATTTCTGATTCCACTGTGCTGCATTCCTTACCATTTTGACAATTGTCATTGCATTGGTGAGGAAGAGTGTAAAGCACGAAGGGTGATGCCGTGCCATGATTTACATTGATTACATCATATATTGCATAGTGAGGAAGAGAGTAAAAGCACAAAGGGTGATGTCGTGCCATGATTTAGATTGATTACATCATACATTGCATAGTGAGGAAGAGAGTAAAAGCACGAAGGGTGATGTCGTGCCATGATTTATATT
>ML395337.1:14371-33726 GCA_005239525.1 Nicotiana knightiana | reverse complement strand
TCCATACATGATACATTGCATCGTGAGGAAGAGAGTAAAAGCATGAAGGGTGATGTCATGCCATGATTCATGTTATCTTACATCGTACATTGCATTGTGAGGAAGAGAGTAAAAGCACGAAGGGTGATGTCGTGGCATTAATTACATTTCTTGCATTATATTTGTGTCATTAGCATATTTCTGATAAATTGCCTTCTTGTCTGTTCCTATGTGCTTAATTAACTACTCTATCTCACTTGTTACCCCATTGTCTGCTCCCGTATCCTCCTACGTATCTGTTTATCTCTTACTTTATTTTTCCACGATATATGTTGTAGAATAGGACATGTTAACGTTTGTTGTCAAGTCCAGCCTCGTCACTACTTTGGCCGAGGTTAGGCTCGGCACTTACTCAATACATGGGGTCGGTTGTACTGATGCTACATTGCACATCTTATTGTTGTGCAGATCCCGCACCCGAACCCAGTGGACAGCGTTGATGGAGTCTCCTTCAGTCCATCCCCTAGAGGCTTCAATGTATACCCGCTGGCGTTCGTGGGCCTTTGCGTCTCTCCTATCCCTAGTTTTTGTATTTCTGTCTTGTTTTTCCTCTAGTTTTCAGAGACAATTATGTATTTCAGACTTTGTATTTAGCACTCCTATAGACAGTTCGTGAGTTTTTGACTCCAGGTTTTGGGGAATTATTGCAACGTTGTATTATGTTATCCTTACTTAGCTTTGACATTTTTTCTATTTCCGCTGCTAAAAATTGTTAACTGTTTTTAGTTTATTATGTTAATTCGGTGTTATCATGTTAGTTTAACTTTACTCGTTGGCTTGTCTATCGGGTTCAACGTTAGACGCCATCACAGCTCGAAGGTGGGATTTCGGATCGTGACAAGTTGGTATCAGAGCTCTAGATTGCTTAGGTCTCACAACTCACGGACAAACTTGGTAGAGTATGACGGATCGGTACGGAGATGTCTGTATTTATCCCCCAGAGGCTACAAAGTTAGGAATAACTCCACATTTCTTCATCTCCATCGTGCGAATTTATTCTATCATTGATGATTGAACTTGCATACTCTTGTCCTCTCACTAATCTCAACAGCACGCGAAGTGTCTACGACCGAAGAAGAGATGAAGCCCCAATGATGGCTACGATCAAGGGAAGAGATAGAAGCAGAGCACAGTCTAAAGCTCGAACACGAGCACCTATTGTACAGTCTCAAATGGATCTGGATGTGGAGGTTCTAGCTCAGCCAGTACCTGTTGGACTAGTTCAGATTCCAGAAGGATTAATGGCTACTCCATCGTGCAGGATGCACTAGTCCATTTATTGAGGTTAGACAAGTTACCAAACGAGTTCCACTCCATTTTAGTGGTATATCTTTTGAAGACCCACATGATTTTCTGGGCCGCTTCCATGAAGTATTGCACACCATGGGAATAAGAGTAAACCAACGGGGTTGATTTTTATGAGCTGTGAAGTTTAAAATCGTGGATTATCAGGTATCGTGACCTATGACTTCGTGCCACGTAGGGGAAGTCCACCATCAAGGAATAGATTGCGAGGCCGCGTGTCATATCGGTTTTGGTTTGGAATGTATAAGGCCGGGAATTTTTGCAAGAGATAAAGCTAGGAATTTCTGTACGTCTACCTCCTTAATAACCCTATAATTCAGTACCAAAGGAGTTATTCAAAGAACTTGAAGTCTACAAAAGTCTACTCAGCGTCGAAGTCATCGTGGCGTCAGGTCATACGACGGTATCAGAATCTGCCATCAGGTTTGATAATTTAACCATTCATACTCCTAAGATGGTTCGTATTGCTAGAGGGCGAGTCCCCAGACTCATTAAAGGACTCAAAAATGATTGTAAATTTCGGACAAAATCAGGACAGGTTGATACTTTATGTAGGCTGGTGGTAGAAATTGCCCTAAACTTGGGAGAGTCATATTTCTTCAGAGCACTCAAGCTACGTACCCCATTGCAGCTACAACTTAACTACATGATAACCTAGGGAAAAGGAGTCGGAATGTCGAAAGTGGAGGTTAGATTCCTAGAGGGGGAGACCCGGTCTGTTTATATATTTTCTATGGTATGGATGAGGTCTTTACATTAAATGGTTTCATTAAAAAGGAAAATCTCTAATTATTATAAAGTGATCATTTTCTGAACTTAATTCGGTTATGCTTATCTAATAAAATTCTTCTAATATGCTCCTCTTTCGGTTGAGCTTCGTAACTCAAAAATTTACTTATGTGAATACTTGTATTGAGAAATTCTATGGGGTTAACTGTGTTTACCATTACGTGTTAAAATTTTACTTAACGGAAAATATTTAAATAAAGGAAATGGAATGTTTCGATTGGCGATATGCCTATTACTTGTGATTCAGAATTGAGGACAAGATCCTCGCGTGTTAATATGATTTGGTATATTTAGATCGTGCCTCAAGCCGCGGTGAAAGTTATGTCAAGATGAGATCCTTGTGATGGAAATTCTTGTGTTTAAATTCTTCCTTGTGAACTAAACTTTGTTTTTTTTTTTTTTACTTTAGTACTGGTAGGAAGTCGTGCTTGTTAAACTTATTAATTATGTACTAAATAAGGGTAATAATAATAATAATATTAATAGATAAATAAACTAATTAAATATTTGTGCGTAATTTGCCAAATTCGTGCTATAATTATGGAGCCCTAACCTTCAAGGTAACTGCCCGCCCAGGTGGCGTTAGATAAGGCATGTCATTTTGGGTAATTACGAAGTCTTCAACCATCGTATCTCGATATCGGTATTGTGAAGGAATTGAAGGAGCAGTTACAGGATTTGTTGGATAAATGCTTAATCAGGCCTAGTGTTTCTCCTTGGGATGCTCCAGTGTTGTTCTTGAAGAAGAAAGATGGCTCAATGAGGATGTGCATTGACTCCCCGCAGTTGAATAAGGTTACTATCAAGAACAAGTATCCTTTGCCGAGGATTGATGACTTATTTGATCAGCTTCAGGGTGCTTCAGTGTTCTCTAAGATAGACTTGAGATCTGGTTATCATCAGCTGAGGATCAGGGGGTCTGATGTTCCTGAGACGGCTTTTCGCACTCATTACGGGCATTATGAGTTTTTGGTTATGTCGTTTGGGTTGACAAATGCCCCCGCTACTTTTATGGAGTGGATGCACCGAGTATTCAGGCCTTATTTGGACTCGTTCGTGATTGTGTTTATAGATGATATCTTGATTTATTCCCGTACTCGAGAGGAGCATGAGCAGCATCTTCGAGTTGTTCTCCAGACTTTGAGGGATAGTCAGTTGTATGCAAAATTTTCCAAGTGTGAGTTCTGGTTGAGTTCAGTTGCATTTCTATGCCATGTGGTATCGTCAGAAGGTGTTCAGGTGGATCCCAAGAAGATTTCAGCAGTCAGATATTGGCCTAGCCCTACCTCAGCCACAGAGATCTGGAGTTTCCTGGGCTTAGCAGGTTATCATCGCCGGTTTGTGAAGGGATTTTCATCCATTATGGCCCCGATGACTAGGTTGACTCAGAAGAGTGCTCAGTTCAGGTGGTCAGATGAGTGTGAGGCGAGCTTTCAAAATCTCAAGACAGCCTTGACCACAGCACCAGTGTTAGTTTTGCCCACAGGTTCAGGATCGTATACCGTGTATTGTGATGTTTCACGGGTTGGGCTTGGCGCAGTGTTGATGAAGGATGGCACGGTTATAGCATATGCTTCCCGTCAGTTGAAGGTTCATGAGAAGATCTATCCAGTTCATGACTTGGAGTTAGCAGCTACTATACATGCATTGAAGATTTGGAGGCATTATTTGTATGGTGTGCGATGTGAGGTGTTCATGGATCATAAGAGCTTGAAATATCTGTTCAAACAGAAGGAGTTGAACATGAGGCAGAGGAGATGGTTAGTGTTGCTGAAGGATTATGATATTACCATTCTTTATCATCCGGGGAGTGCCAATGTGGTGGCCGATGCTTTGAGTTGCAAGTCAGCTAGTATGGGTAGTCTTGCTTATTTATCAGTTAGAGAGTGACCTCTTGCTTTGGATGTTCAGGCGTTAGCCAATCGATTGGTGAGATTGGAGGTTTCTGAGACTGGCATTGTTTTGGCCCATATTGTAGCCCAATCTTCCTTATATGACCGTATTCGGGCTAGGCAGTATGATGATCGCCATTTATGTGTTCTTAGACATAGAGTCAGGCACGGAGATGCCAAGCAGGTTATGGTTGATGTTGAGGGAGATTTGAGGATGCAAGGACGGATTTGTGTACCTGATGTGGATGGTATTCGTGAGTTGATACTTCAGGAGGCCCATAGTTCCCAGTATTCCATTCATCCGGGCGCCGCAAAGATGTACTAGGACTTGCGGCAGCATTATTGGTTGCGTAGAATAAAGAAAGATATCGTAGCTTATGTAGCTCGGTGCTTAAATTGTCAGCAGGTTAAGTATGAACACCAGAGACCCGGTGGTTGATGCAGCAGATTCAGCTTCCCGAGTGGGAGTGGGAGCGTATCACGATGGATTTTGTAGATGGGCTGCCACGGACTCAGAGGATGGTTGATGCAGTATGGGTTGTTGTGGATAGGCTGACCAAGTCAGCACATTTCATTCCTGTGCTGGTTTCGTATTCATCGGAGAAGTTGGCAAAGATCTATATAAGGGAGATTTTTAGAGTGTATGGTGTGCCCATATCCATTATATAAGATCGAGGCACTCAGTTTACCTCTCATTTCTAAAAGAGTATTTCAGCGAGAGTTGGGCACATAGATTGAGTTGAGCGCAGCATTTCATCCTCAGACGAACGGACATCCCGACCATACCATTCAGATTTTGGAGGATATGTTGCGAGCTTGCGTCATTGACTTTGGTGGATCATGGGATCTGATCTTGCCTTTAGCAGAGTTTGCCTGCAACAACAGCTACCAGTCGAGCATCCAAATAGCTCCTTATGAGGCGTTGTACGGTAGGAGATGTCGGTTTCCAGTCGGATGGTTTGAGCCGGGAGAGGCTAGATTGTTGGGTTCCGAGTTATTCCAGGAGGCCTTGGACAAGGTGAAGATCATTCAGGATAGACTACATACAGCTCAGTCCAGGAAGAAGAGTTATGCGGATCGTAGAGTTCGAGATTTGGCATTTATGATAGGCGACCGGGTATTTCTTTGGGTGTCGCCCATGAAGGGCACGATGAGATTCGGAAAGAAGGGCAAGTTGAACCCTAGGTACATTGGTCCATTTGAGATTCTGGACAAGGTAGGAGAGGTGGCCTACAGACTTGCCTTGCCACCTAGTCTGTGAGTCGTGCACCCAGCATTTAATGTATCTATGCTCCGGAGGTATATTGCAATTCCATCTCATGTTCTTGACTTCATCGGTGTCCAGTTGAAGCAGGATTTGACTTATGAGGAGAAGCTGGTAGCCATATTAGCTAGGCAGGTTCGTCAATTGAGATCAAAGAGTTATCCTTTGGTTCGTGTTCAATGGAGAGGTCGGCCTACCGAGGCAGCGACTTGGGAGTCCGAGTCCGATATGAGGAGTCGATATCCCCATCTTTTCTCAAACTCAGGTACCATTCTATGTCCTTTCAAGGACGAACGTTTGTTTTAGAGGTGGAGATTGTGAAGACCCAAAAGGTCATCCTATGTTAATTTAGATAAATCGGTGTTCTGAGGCCCCGAAAGCCTTCGTTAATCTCACCTCAAAATGCGTGCGTAGCCCAGGCGAGTAGCCGGGAAGCTTTTATGTGAAAACTTGATGAAAAGTTTATTTCATAATGATTAATTGATTAAAGTTGACTTTGGTCAACATTTTTTGTAAACGGACCCGGACCCGTGATTTGACCGTCCCAGAGGGTCCGTAGAAAAATATGGGACTTGGGCGCATGCCTGGAATCGAATTCCGAGGTCCCAAGCCCGAGAAATGAATTTTTTAAAGAAAATTATTTTCTGAAAATAATAAAGACTTTTGAAAATGAATTTTGATGTGAAACCTGTATTATTGGGATCGTATTATGGTTCCGGAGCCCAGAACATGTTTAATATGTGTATGAGCTATCTGTAACTTTTGGTGTAAAACGGACTTGGTTTGACGTGTTTCGGATCAAAAATGGAAAATTTGATAGTTTATGAAGTTTGAGAAAATTCTATAGAGTTTGGAGTTTAATTTATTATTTTTGATGTTATTTTGGTGGTTTCATTACTCGAATAAGTCCATAGGATGATTTTGAGGTCGTATGTACATTGAGTTTGAGGTTCCGAGGGCTCGGGTGAGTTTGGGGTAGGTCCCAAGAGGTCTTTAGGCTTAAAATATAGATGTTGGAGGTCACAGAACTCAGATCTCTGAACTTAGCACCGAGGTCCGCGGTCCTTTTTCGCGGACCGCGGTGAGGGCTTCGCGGCCGCGATCGTGTTTTCGTGGTCCCCGGTGGAGGAGCTGGGCCACTGATCCAACTTCGGGGGCCTATATATTTTGATCTACAACGAATTTTGAGATGATTCAAACATGAAATTTGTAGAACTTTGTATCTAGTTTCCACAAAGGTAAAGAAATCGTAATTTGAACATCTTTATAGAAAGTTATTGCCAAACTACTAAAGCATGTCACTGCAGTCATTTTTCTTGGTTTTCTATAGCTTTTCTTGGTCTTTGCTAGCACGGTCGCGGTCCATTTTTCACTGACCACGGTGGGAGACTTGAGGGGGGTATAAATTGATAGGAATTTCAGTTATTTTCATTTTTCAAAGCCCTAAAAACATAAGAGGCGATTTTCCAAACACTCTTTCTTCTCCAAAACATTAGTAAGTGATTTCTAACTCATTTTCTTTACTCCTTAACTTCTTTTTACAAGATTTCACCATAGAATATAGGCCTAAAATCATGAAATCAAAGTAGAAATTAGGGGTTTTGGGTAGAGTTAGGATTTTGGGAATTTTGGGTAATTCAACCTCAACTTGGGATCGGATTTCAAAACAAATCATATATTTGAACTCATGGGGGTATGGGTGATCGAGTTTTGGTCCAAGCCTCGTGTTTGGACCAAGCGGTCCCGGGGTCGAATTTTGGTATTTTTGGAACAATGCTAGGAAATGGATAATAGGCTATGGGATCGATTTATTGAGTCATTAATGATATACTTAAGTTAATTATGTCTAGATATTGTTTTTCCGGAGGTCAATTCAAAAGGTAAGGCCGTGTTAGAGGCTTGATTGCTATTTTTGGACCTGAGGTAAGTGTCTTGCCTAACTTTGGTGAGGGAATAGGTATCGTATGCTATGTGCTAAGTGTTTATCATGTTCAATGCATAGGTGAGGTGACGAGTACCTGTGCATTGTGTGTCAAGAATGCCCGTGAGTCCATTTTTGATGAAATTCTTGTTCTTACTCCCATATCCATTGTATTATGAATTTTTCTCTACTTGGAAGTTGATTGTTGTTGAAAACCCTCGTTGTTGAACTTGTGATGTAATGGTTCTATTGAGGACCCAACTGTAAAGGATATACTTGAAAAGGTTGGTTATAGCTGAGACCCTTGCGGGGTAATTTGTTATGATAATGACTGATATTTTCCCCTTGCCGGGTGATCATGATTTGTGATTCCATTATGTTGCATTCCTTTCCATTTTGACAACTGTCATTGCATTGGTGAGGAAGAGTGTAAAGCACGAAGGGTGATGTCGTGCCATGATTTACATTGATTACATCATATATTGCATAGTGAGGAAGAGAGTAAAAGCACGAAGGGCGATGTCATGCCATGATTTACATTGATTATATCATATATTTTATAGTGAGGAAGAGTNTCTTTGTGTATCGCATTTGAGTTGTGGCATATTGGCTCGTTGTGGCATCACATGAGACTTTTGGTCATGTCTGGGGTGACTTAGGGTCTGAGCAGTTCATACTGGGTAAGACGAGATTATTGGATCAGGGATCAATACCATAAGATTATGTGAAGTATATTAAAGAACAAATACCATTAGTTGGTTCATAATGAGGTGATCATTCTAGTTGAGAGGAGAGATTCAATGATTGGTTAACTCTACAGTTGGTTGTAAATTTCTACACATCTCCTCCGTTGCGGTGGTATTGTAAGCATTATAGAAGGACCTATATATAATTCATGAGGTGCATTGGTAGCATCAGATTCGTGGGATTTTGGCTTTTAAGGTGAGGGAATGTCGTTATGGTTAAATGATGAGTTATGCGATGTATGGTGCTAATTCAGCGCGGAGGCATGCAACCATATTCTGGTACCTCGTGTAGTGATTAATTTGGTGTTCATGTATTGGAAACAGGACTGGCAAAGGATTTCGGGTGTTGGAACTGGGTTCTGAGCTTATTGTATGGATAAAGGAAGATATCATCATATTTGATCAAGCTAATGTGCTCAACTGAGTGGTGGTAGAACTGGTAGGTGCACGAAGTGTTAAACGGTGATTTGTGATAACTCCGGAGCAGTTCTTGGCACGTTCAAGGACGAACGTATGCTTGAGTGGGAGAGAATGCAACGACCCACGGGTCGTTTTGAGCTCTAGCGCATCGTTTGGCAGTTTGAGGCCATGAGCAGCTTCATTTCATGTATTATGACTTGTAGACGTGGTCGGAATTGGATTTCGGGAAGTTCGGAGTCGAATTTGAAAGAAAATTCTCATTTCGAAAGCCTTAAGTTGGAAGAATGGACTAAGATTGGATTTTTGCGTAAAAAACCTCAGAATTGGGATTTGAAGATTCCAGCAGGTTCGTATGATGATTTCGGACTTGGGCGTATGTTCGGAGCGAGTTGTGGATGACCCGGGAGCATTTCGGCGCATATTGTGGAAGTTAGTATTTTGGAAGAAATTTCTTAAGCTGGGTTGAAGTGAAATTCAATGTTATTGATGTCCGTTTGGAATTTCAAGACTGGGAATAGCTCCGTATGGCGATTCTTGTGTTAGAAGCGCGACCGCAAGTGAATTCGGTGGTCCGTAGGTCATTTTAGAGTCATTTAGCTGCGGTTAGAAATTTGAAGGTTTTTTAAGAAGTCCGACCGGAAGTGGAAATTTTAATATCGGGGTCGGATTCCGATTCTGAAAGTTGGAGCCGGTCCTTAATGTTGAATGTGACTTGTGTGCAAAATTTTGGGTCAATAGGATGTGATTTGACAGGTTTCGACATCGAATGTAGAAGTTGGAAATTTCAAAGTTAATAAAGATTGAATTGAGTTGCGATCCATTTTTTCGATGTTATTTGATGTGATTAGAGGCCTCGAGCAGGTCCGCATTATGTTTTGGAACAGGTTTGTGTGATTGGATGGGGTCCTGGGGGCCCCGAGTAGATTCCTGGTGGTTAACTGATCGAATTTGGAGTTAAGGAAGGGCTGAAGCATCTGGTGTCTGGTGCGACCGCACCTGCGCAATCAGGACCGCAGGTGCGGTTTGGCGTCGTAAATGCAAAATTTGGCTGGCATGTCTGGGGGTGCAGGTGCGAGGTTATTTTCGCACCTGCGAAGACGCAGATGCGGAAGAGGAAGCGCAGGTGCGGAGCCCGGCTGGGAAGGAGGAAGGTGAGGGTGCATGGTCGCACCTGCGGGTGCGCATGTGCGAGGCTAGAGGCTGCAGGTGCGGAGATCGGGTCAGGGCAGTGTGTATTTTAAAAACCGAGGTCTTGGCTTATTTGCACCTCATTTCTTTGATGGAAGGCGATTTTGGAGGGATATTTTCAGCATCTTCCATAAAGTAAGTGATTTCTTCCCATCTTGAGTTAAATACTGGGATTATGCATGGATTAGAGAAGAAAATTTATAGAAATTTGGGGTTTTGGTGGGAAGACCTAGAATTTGTATTTTTGGATTTCAACCGTGAATTTGGGCATGAAATTGAACGAGAATTATAGATTTGAGTTCGTAAAGTTATGGGTAATCTTTATCTTCAAAAAATCTCGGAATCTGAGCACGTGGGCCCGAGGGTGATTTTATCGACTTTCCGAGCACAGTTGGGAATTTATATAAATTGAATTGTTATAAGTATTAGAGTATATTCTCATTGGTTTGCCCATTGTTTGGATAGTTTTGGGGAATTATGCATCAATTTGACTCATCGGAAGGGCTTGGAGGCCGGTTATGAATCTTTGGAGCGAGGTAAGTCTCATTTCTAACCTTGTAAGAGGGCCCTCCAGTGTGTGTACTGCCTTGGGATCCTCTTGAGATTACTTTGAACTCTGGCTCACTGGGGCTGGCCCTACCACACTTCACTTACTCAATCCCTGTTATGAAAAGTCTAGGTGTGAGCACTGCCCGGGATCCTTGAGGTCCTTAGGGAACTTTGACACACCAAGACACAAACTTGGCTATGAAATCCTTGGAATTTGAAACTATCAAAGGCATAGCTTTATCAGGTGTGCTTTGGGCCTACTGCAGGCTCCCTATAGTTAATTTTACTTTTCATTTATGTAATTTATTCAATTCTGGTCTGTAATAATCATTTGTAAACAGATATTGGGGTAACTAGTGAAAATGAAGGGTAGCTATATAATCCTATGGGTAAATCTGGATAGAAATCATGTTTCTAGGCTTTACATTATGCAAATGTTCATCAGAAAACATGTTCTAGGATGGATGTGTCTATTTGCATTCAAACCATGCCAAACCTGTGCACTAGACATCCTGTTTTAGGGTATTCACGTTTATCGCTTTAGCATATCGCATGTCATATATCATTGTTCCAATTTCTGGTTCTGCATCAATACTGTCACTTAGAAATCATGCTACTAAATAATCCTGCCTAATAAAAACAGTCAACTCTGTATGTATTAGATATCCTGTTCTTAGGACTCTGTTTGCATCTGTTTTGAATCGTGTCTATTTCGACTATATAAATAACTGCCCATGAAAGGGTTTAAAAAAGCCTCACGCGTAGATATCATGTCTCTAAATACAAATTGGTATAAATCACCTCTTATAATATGTATCACCTAGATCAACATGCCCATAAGTTGAATAATTTCAAATTGTTTAAATAGCTCATGTAGCTGTGATCGCGTATAATCCCACACCCAGGCAAGCCTTAGGTAATTAATCTCCTTGTATAAAATTGGAAACTATATTTTTTATTGTTTACTGCTAAGTTTTACAAGACTTAAAATCAGTTGGAAAACTGATTAGGACACTGCCATTGAGTTTGTGAAACAGTGTTGCATATTCTGTATATTAATGTTCACCTAGACATCCTGTCCTAGGATTCTCTTTTTTTCTAAAAACAAGTTACCTGAATCTGTGTTTGAGACGTGTTGTTTATTTGCATTACATGTGGAGGTAAATACGAGCCTCTTAATTGCTTCTTCACATATCTGCTTGTCCTACTTGTTATTTGTTTGTCGCCTAGATTTTTCTGTTGTCTAGAATTGCCCAGATTTAGAGGTCCTAAACTCCTCCAGGACCACAAGGAAGGGACGGGTAACAGCACGCTTAGATCCCGTTAATAAAACTCAATTAATAACCACTAAGGGATGGGATAATGGGTAGTGAATGAATATGATGACATGTGCGCTAATGCAACGTGTAGCCCCTCATTGAGGAGTGATTACCGGGCATTGCATAGATATGATCCTATATGATAAAAAACTTAGCACCTCCCTTATCCTTTTTATATATGTGTGCTTAGACTGCTAATCTGTTAAAACCTTTATTCATTTACATATGTGTGCTTAGACTTCTTATTTGCACTTGATTAATTCACAAAGTAAGTTTGGCCGGGACCCACCATTGTGGACCTCGAGGGGTGCCTAACACCTTCCCCTTGAAGTAACTTCAAGCCCTTACCCAATCTCTAGTAATACAATTAGTGTTATAAATGACCCGGAATAGGTGCCCTAACGCACCTTAATTCGTTAGGTGGCGACTCTTCAAATTCCTTACATCACTTTTTCCCAAAAGGAAATGAGTTGTCCCAATAATGTCAAAAACCCTGACTAATCTAAAAGGAGTGGAAAAAGGGGGCGCGACAGCTTGGTGACTCTGTTGGGGATCTAGGCTTTTACCATTACAAACCGCTTTGTGAATTTGTGCCTTACTCTGTTAATACTTGCACCATTTCCCTTTCCCTTTTATGTGCAATTAATTGTTATTTATTTTTTCCGAAATGAAACTGACATGTTTCTTTGTTTTCTTCTGTAACCGCTTTCAATTATAACTGTTGTATTTATCGCCTTCATAATGTGCAAATACATGACAATATGATATTTATTACTGCATAATAATGTTCAACATCATACTCCACTCGTGCCTATACAAATCCTATAGCAACGCTTGATGAGTGGTTGCGCTCTTCCAATTTATATCACCCCTAAATTCGAAAAGGCTTATTTGTGGTAAAACCAGTCGATCAGCGGTGCAGTCGATGGTCCCGTGTCTTTCACAATCGATTTGTCCGTTCGAGGGTACTGGTCTAGACCCCCATACTAACCTTACTCTTGTTCTATTGTGCATGCATCATGGTCAAACCTAGCCGGATTAATGTGTCGTCCGCACAATAACCCTTTAAGATAGCCTTATCCAAAAGTCGACCGGGGTTTTCATAATCCTAACGAACACGATCACGTTTTGTGCCTTAATTTGGAGAGCTAAATGCATGTATGCTAATCATAAGTGTATAAATATTCGAGTCTGGTGGGGGAAAGGGCCTAACCATTTATGTCTTGCAGAAAATGAGGCATGAGGTCCCCAGATTTGATATGGTCAGCAATATCCCACCAATGCTCCTAGACTTGTGGGAAGACCTTTCCTCCAGTGATAAGAAACACATGAAGAAGTATCTGGGAAATTTACCGTCTCTTTTGGACGTCCAGCCAAACAATATGTTGATTGAGGCTGCTACTTTTTTTTGGGATAGTGAAAGAGTTGTATTCCGCTTTGGGAAAATTGAAATGACACTGCTCCTAGAAGAAATAGGAGGACTATCTAGACTGGTTTGGGAAAGCCCTGGGTTGTTGGTACCTGAGAACCGCACGGGCAAAGGTTTTCTAAAAATGATGGGGTTGAAGTAAAATGCTGAATTGGAGTGTTTGAAACAATCCTACAGACCCTTCGAGTACTTATATGAAAGAATACGGTCACAGCAAATCATACCGTACCTATCATGACGAGTTTTCCATCACACCGGCTGTGCAAAATGATCCACGATTTCGAGAACGAGCACCGTGAAATACATGAGACCAACAAGAGGCTAATCCATGAATGGAAGGAGATGACTATCCTTTCCAATAGGAAGCTGGAATATCTGGAGCTAGGAATAGTGGAATTGGAGAGAAAAGTCATCAAAAGGATCGAGGATTGCCACAACGTCGAGGGGAATGAAGGAGGACACCTGGCTAGAGCGTACCTGCTGCTGGGACTGCGCGAGCTGGGAAATTTGTTTGATGGAATCAAGAATATCGAATTTTGGGAAGGTCCTTCTAGGATAGAATAGGCTAGATTTACCTTTTTGTTTTGCTTTCATAAATGTAATAAGGCCGAGTGCCATTAGTGACTTATTTCCTATTTGTTATTTTAGTATCATTTTGGGATTCGTCTATTTACATTAATGAAATGATGCATTTTGGTATTTAAGTTCTGCAAATCAACTTGTCGCTAGGCCTACCTCGGGCACAACGAGGCTCCCAAATTTAGGAAGCGTGTTTACAATTCTACAATATGTGTTTAAATACTGCAAATATTTTTCTCGTAACCCTCACTGACTTGTAACCTTTTATTTTTATTTCTTTTGATTATTCCCCTTCCCAAAGGACGGTTCGTGCATTCTGGCATCATCAACATATCATAAAATATCCAAGGGTCCTCCACCTTCTCCTCCTCCTAGTCCACCTAAAGGCAAAGACAAGGGCAAGATGGAAGACTTGAATAACATCAGAAAGGAAAACACAACACAAGTTGAACATACAGAAGCTTCTAACAGTTGGAGTACTCAGGTCCAGAATGATGCTGTGATGCAACTTGAACAAAGGCTACTGAAACTTCAAGGGGAACTTGAACATGTTCGGAACCTAGCGAACTTGTCCTTCTCACTTAGTGTTCCGGATGTCAGCCACCCGAGCACTCAAAACCCCGCATCACCTCAGAATACCCCCAACAAGCAGAACCCTCCTGCAACTCACCACTATATAACTCCACCGCAAAATCAAACCATCCCACCATAATACCAATAAAACACCTGCCACACTCCCCGAAACACCCCACCCATCATTCTTGAACCACAAAACTCCACCAATGGTCACCTTTATGCTCAAGCACCAGGCCACCAGAATAACCCCATATACGTGGAGAATCTACCTCACTCCACTCAACCCATTTCTTACACACTGGAATCCAGTGAGAATGATATGCTCATCAGGAACTTGGCCGAAGAACTCAAGAAATTGACTAGCTGAGTTCAAGGTGTGGAAGGAGGTAATTATCCATGGAGATGGGAGCAACCCCATCTACAACCGCCAGACTATCCCGGTAGTTGAGGGTAGAAGAAGGCTTGGTGGAGAAACTTACCACCACATCGAGTGGGTCAATGCACTAGACAAGGATAAGTGGTGGAGTACTAAGATTGAAAGTATAACGAATTGGAGCGGATACGAACCTGGCAAGGGTGTCGGTAAGAATCTTCAAGGCATTTCCAAGCCGATACAGTTGAAGCGTCACGACACTTATAACGACCTGACCGGTCATTTTGCGTATCAGGATCTCATTCCCCTAAATTATACTTCCCGTAGTGGCTTATTATGATTTATGACTTGCGGGGATGGGTGGTTCGGGATTTGGAATCGTTTAGAGTAGTATAGGAACACTTGGTTCCTTAAGGTTGGCCTTTAAGGCCAAAGTTTGACTTCGGTCAACATTTTGAGTAAATGACCTCAGAATCGAGTTTCTACAGTTCCAGTAGCTTCATATGATGATTTCAAACTTGGGCGTATGTTCGTAATGGGTTTCGGATGACCCGGGAGCATTTCGGCGCCCAATATTGAAATAAGAGTTTCTTAAGTTCATAATGTGGTTCGGAACGTGTTTTTATGTTATCAAGGTCTGAACGTAACTCCGAACTGAGAATAGTTCCGTTATTCCATTTATGACTTTCCTGCAAAATTTGGTGTCATTCCGAGTAGTCTAGGTCGGTTCGGCGCATTGTTAGCGAAGTCAAGAAAACTTAAAATTCCTAACTTAGGTTCTAGGGGTTTTAAGGTATGATTTTGAGTTTTAGCATTGTTGCGGGTGTTCCGTAGGCCCGAGCTAGTCCGTATTATAATTTGGGACTTTTTGGTATATTCGGACGGGGGCTCGGGTGGGCCCAGGTGCCTCTCGGGCACCAAACGAGGCCAAAAACTAGCTGAAGCAGTAGCTGGTGCACCTGATCTGGTGTGACCGCCGGTGCGGTTGCCCAGTCGCAGGTGCGAGACCTCTCCTGTGGTCCAGGCCTCGCAGTTGTGACCCCTAGATGGGTTTCCTAGTTCTCGCATGTGCGGGCTCCGTCCTGCAGGAGCGGACTCCAGCCCGCAGGTGCGAGCCCAGGCCCTTGTCCCATTTTTCGCAGGTGTGAGATATTGCTTGCAGGTGCGGTCGTCGAGTCGCATGTGCAGAAACCTCTGTAGGAAGAAAGGTCTTTAAGTGCGGTATTATCTCATTCCCACTCCATTTGCTTCCACGATAGGCAATTTTGAGAGCTTGGAAAAGAGTCGCACGACCCAACCACTGAGAGGTAAGTAAATTCTACCCCAAAGCTTGTTAATGCATGAATTCCTAGTTGAATTTAACTACCTAATTAGTGAAAAAAATTAAGGAATTGGGTAGTAACCTAGGGCTTTCGAGAATTTAGAGAACTTCCCGTGAATTGGCTATGAAATGATACAAAAACCATAGATTAACGATCCTTAGGTTATGGGTGAGTGTTTCCTTCGAGAATTTTTGAAATCCGAGCATGCGTGCCCGGTGTTGGATTTTGGGATTTCCTCAAGAATGATGAATTTGACTAAATAATAGGAGAATTCTGTGCTTTGGGTATAATTTGACATATTTACGTAACGTTTGATTAGTTTCGAGTCCTTGGGTGACGAGTTCAGAGTTTTGGGCGCATTCTTGACCCGGGGAGTAGGTTCGACGCGAGGTGAGTCTCCTTTCTAACATTGTAAGAGGGAATATTCCCCATAGGTGATTATAAATGGTTGTTTGTCCTTATTTTTTGGGGGTGTGCACACACGAAGTGACGAGAGTCCATGCGTAGCTAATATTATGCCTTGTCGGGTAGTTTTAGCACTCACAAACATGCTTTATGTGTTATATGAACTTGCATATGGTCTAAGTAGTATAATATCCTCGAACGGTCCCCCCTCTTAGGATCCTTGATCAGCGAGAGGTGGTGTGCTCCATTTGATCCAGAGTTGCTTTGAGTTTTGGCACGATGTGTTTGTATACATATATGGGTATGACGGGGCCCAGTATATAGTTGTACACTCTATTAGAGGTCTGTAGACAGTTATTTATAGTTGGATAGTATGTGGCCTTGTCTGCTTCCAGTTGTGGATGTGTAGTTGTCTATAGTAGCCTTACCGACTCACCCTACCATATTTCGCATGTATATGTATATATGTCTTTAGGACATGTTTTCCTCACATATGTCATTCATGTAATTCAGCAGTTTATTGACAGATGATATTCATGACCTACCCTTAATTCATATTTATATCATAAAGCATGCTTAGGGTTTTTGACAGGTAGGACTCGGACACTCGTCATGGCCCATCGGTTTGGGTCACGACAAAAGTGGTATCAGAGCAGTTCTGTCCTTGGGTTGTCTACAAATCGTGTCTAGTAGAGTCTGGTTTATGGGTGTGTTATGCATCACACTTATAAACAGGAGGCTATGGGTCATATAGGATGTTATCCTCCCTTCTTATCTTTGATCGTGCGATATAAGAATTCATTTTCCTAACGATTTGTTATATTTTTAGTGATGCCTAAGAAGGGTACAACCAACCTGAAGGGCAAGTCCGTGACTAATGAGACTACTAATCAAGGGCCACGAGTTACCAGGGTTCGGGGAGAGTCTCATAGTGAGATTCCATCTCAGACTTCACATACCACAACCTCTCCAGAGGAGCTCCGAGGGGCACCAGCTTTAGCGCCTGCCCATGTACATCCTTCGCCTCGGCCAAGTGCACCAAATCAAAAGGCTACAAAAGTATTAGAAGGATATATAAGTTACACTATGGAGTCAGACCCATCGAAGATCATGGGTTCTATCGAGGAGGATCCTTCCAAGGATCCATATGAGTCATCCTTTCGAGTAGTTTTGATTTCGCCAGAAGCAGATGGGTTGAGAGGAGTTCCGACCTCACCAAGGCCCTTAGTTTCATTATCAGGGCCCGTTGATCAGGCTATAAGGGGAGTGGTGCACGGAGTGGCACAACTGGGTTCCCCTCAGGCTCAAAACTATGTTAGGGTATTTATAGACACCAGCTCTTCTGAGGTTCCAGATGGTCCACAGTCTTGGGAGTCCGTTAATTAAGGTTCATCTGTGTATGTTATGAGATAAGTAGAGGAAGAGGATAGTAGTCAGGCCAAGAAGAGGAAGGTAGTTGATAAAGATATAAAAATTCCGCTTTGAAGTGTTTCTAATCGAGGCTCTCATATATGACGAGGCGAGGACCTTCTACTGTAGGCTTCCCCCAGATACCAGATTTTGGTTGGTGAGCTCCATTTCTTTTTGGAGTATTACCAAGTCAGGTTTCTGTATATGTTATGTTATTTTATGAGGACGTAGGGAGCCCTTTCCTAACTTATATATATTATGGTTATGTTTTCTTAGAGGTTTTGCAGATAGTATCACGTGTATAGTTTTGGGTATGACATGTCTACGGCCTTTTCGGCCCCTATGTATCTATATAAACCTTTTTTTTAATTAGTTATGTGAGTTAAGTCCTAATATTGTTACTTATATATATGGATGTGGCCCATAATGGATCGTGATAAGTTTGATAACAAACAAGGATAAGGTACGTGGCGCTCGGTTGGGTGGAATTTGATGTTATATAGGGTATGGATTGGTCGACATCTTGTTATGCTAACGTCGATTGTGGATCAAAGATGGTTCGATTCCAATTCCCAAGAGAGCATGTTTTCGGGGTAGAAAGGTAATACAACATCGCCGAGAGGTATATATATTTCCTATCTCAAGGAAAGGAAGATAATCAAACAGGGTTATATTTATCACTTAGTTCGGGTAAAGGACGTGAAAGTAGAATCACCAACCATTCAATGTATCCATGTGGTTAATGAGTTTCCCGATAATCTTCCAGGTCTTCTGCCAGAGCGAGAAATTGAGTTTTCTACTGACCTATTACCAGATACTCAACCAATATCTATACCTCCCAATAGAATGGCACCCGTAGAACTGAGAGAGTTGAAAGAAAAACTAAGGGATTTGCTTGAAAAAGGCTTTATCAGACCTAGTACATCACCATGGGGAGAACATGTGTTATTGGTGAGGAAGAAAGATGGTTCCTTGTGGATGTGTATTGATTATAGACAGTTGAATAAGGTGACAATCAAGAATAAGTACCCGCTCCTGAGGATTGATGATTTATTTGATTAGTTGTGAGGTGCCAAGTGTTTCTCGAAGATAAACTTAAGGTCTGTGTACCATCAGGTAAGGGTTAAGGAGAAAGATATTCTGAAGACAGCATTTAGGACAAGACATGGGCATTTTGAGTTTCGCGTTATGTCATTCGGTTTGAGCAATGCCCCAGCAGTATTCATAGATTTGATGAACCGTGTGTTCTGACCCTTTATAGATCTGTTCGTGATTGTATTTATTGATGATATATTGGTATATTCTCATTTCGATACTGAGCATGCAGATCATTTGTATACTATGCTCAAAGTTCTACAAAAAAGGGAAGTTGTATGCAAAATTCTCTAAATGTGAATTCTGGTTGAATTCTGTAGTTTTCCTTGGGCATATTATTTCAGGTGAAGATATACGGGTTGATACACAAAATATTGAGGAAGTAAAGACTTGTCCTAGACGTACAACACCGGCGGAGATTCGTAGCTTCTTCGGCTTGGCAGGTTATTATAGGAGATTTGTAGAGGGATTTTCTTCTCTTTCAGCACCATTGACAAAGTTGGCTCAGAAGGGAGCTAAGTTTCAATGGACTGATGCTTGAAAAAGTAGTTTCCAGACATTGAAGGACAGATTAACTTCAGCACAGATTCTAATGCTCCCAGAGGGAAATGATGGTTATGATATCTATTGTGACTCTTTGCGAATTAGATTTGGTTGTGTACTGATGTAGCATGGTAAGGTTGTAGCCTATGCTTCTAGGCAACTAAGAAAGCACGAGAAAATTACTCGACCCA